>LPNX010180653.1:52403-72932 GCA_001517045.1 Pseudotsuga menziesii | reverse complement strand
ATCTAATATTTGAAACTTAAATCTCATATTAATTATTATTAGGAAGGTAACTTGGTTAATATATTAATTTATTAAATCAAATATTTGTTGCAATTTGTAGATCAAATAGTTAGAACCCACTTTTGATTAGTATTCTAATTAAAGGAGCATATATAAAAAGTAACTAAGTTAGTATTAGAACCTACAGACAGTTTTTAAAGGTTTGTGTTTTAAGTTTATAATTAAACAAGTTATTTAAATGTGATTATTAAATGTAAATGTTTTTTAAATATATTATTAAAAAAACTTATTTTGTTTAGTTTGCAACCTACAAGTTTTGGATTTATAATAATTTTTTATTAATTTTTGTAAGGTAAACTACCATTGTAATTAAAAAGTTTTATAATTAAAAAGGTAAAAAGTTTAAGGTTTAAATTTAAATTTTTTATTCTACAAGTTTATTAAATATAATTATTTCTTCTTTCTGTTCTTATAAATAAAGTTAGTTAGTTTGATTTTTAAGGAAAAAATGTTAGATAGTTTGATTGTTGCTCATGGTCCTAAGGTTATGTAGCAGGGGTTTCTAAGTGTTGCTAAGTTTAGTCCCATCATCTCTATTAAGGCAGTCAAGGATGATGTTAATTTCAATTTTCTCTCTGACCTTATGTTTAGTTAGGTTCTCCTCTTTAGCGGTGACTTTGGCCTTCTCAAGGAAGATATGGTGTTTGGTGATGTGAGAATGTTCAGCCAGTGCTGATTTCCTATGCCTGTCGTGTCTTATATCAGCACCATGTTCCTTGAATCTCATCTGCATGGATCATCCAATTTCTCCAATGTATTCTTTCCCACAATAACATGGGATTGAGTAGACACCTTTGTATGCACCTGGATCGATGGGGTCTTTTAGTGAATCGACCAATTTTATGATTATGTTAGGCGGAGTGAATATAACTCTAAAGTTATTTCTTCTTAGTATTTTGGCTAGCTTCTCTGTCGTACCTTTAATGTAAGGGAGGAAAATTTTCTTTCCTTCATAATTGTCATCCTTTTTAACTATTCTTTTTTCCGCCATGGCCTTCGTGACGATTTTCTTGTATTGAATCCTATCGTAGCCATTTCTTAGGAACACATCAGCTAAATGTTCGATTTATTGTTTTAAATGAGCTTTGTCAAAGATCCTGATGGCCCTCACTACCATGGTATTAATGACACCAATTTTTTGAGGAGGGTAGTGGTGAGACTTGGCATGGAGATATCTATCGGTGTGGGTCTTCTTCCTATAGACTTAGTGTGATATTATCCTATTGTAATTTTTGGATATTAACACATCCAGAAAGGGAATATTCATGTTCTTTTCAATTTCCATGGTAATCCTAATGTTGTCATTTTGGTTATTAAGATGCCCAAGGAATTTATATAGTTCCTATTTTCCATGAGGCCAAACCACGTCTGTATCGTCCACATAGTGTTTCCATCTCTTTGGTTTAAGGGGGAACAAGTCTATAGCAACCTTCTCAAAATTCTCCATATAAAGATTAGCAATGATAGGAGAGAGTGGTGATCCCATACCGACTCCTTCCACTTGTTCATAGAAAACCTTTTGGAAGGTGAAAAAAGTTTATTTTAAGCACACTTCCACCAGCTTTGCGGTATCGTCATTGGTAAGACTTATTATGGTTTCAATGGCATCATTAACCAAAATATTTTTGTATAGTGAGACCACATCGAAGCTGACTAAGATGTTGTCACTATCAATCCTTTCATTGCCAATCTCATTGATCCAACTGTCCGAGTCTTTGACAAAAGAGCTAGTTTTTCCCACTAGAGGTTTAATTAAATTAGCTAGGAATCTTGTTAACTTATAGGATGGCGGACCCAATTTTGTTGACAATTGGATAGAGAGGAACACCATCTTTATGGATTTTGGACATATTCTAGGTGTTATGAAATTTTTATATATTTATTTTTTAAATTCTAACTGATGATGATGATGATGGTTAATGTCCACTCAGACCAAAACTTTGGTATAATGTGCATGAACATTCAGATTGGGGAGTATGAGGTAGACTCAGTCATCCTGGATCTAGGCTCAGATGTTAATATTCTGACAATATAGACATGGAAAAAGATGGGGATCCCAACGCTGAGTTGGTCCCTTTTGTAGTTGCGATTGGCTAACCAGTCCAGAGTAACGTAGATTAGGTGAGCTCCATGCCTTGCTATGGAAGTTGAAGGCATGAAGACCTACGTCGATTTCGACATGATTGAAGTTTTTTATGGTGGAGGCTCCTATTCCATGTTGTTGGGGATTGGATGGGCCAATGATAGTATGGTAGTAATCAATTTTAAGAAACACATGATGACATTTGAGAATCATGACATCAGAGTCATCGCACCGATAGATCCAAACGAAGGGCGAAGGTATACTGAGCTAGTGAAAGATGAAGTTGTCAAAGGATGGGATCATGCAGATAACATTTTAGAAGAGTATGTCCATCCAACTGCTGATGGGGAACTAGGTTGGCGTAGCACTAGCTCTACGTCTTATGATTTTGATGATGCCTTAGAGAACTGACATAACTGCTTGCATGATGTGTCACTCGGGAAGTGCATCTTGATTACGCAGTCACTATGTTGTGTCACAATTTAGATTATCGAATTACCAATTTATGAAGGACTTCCTGATTTATTTGAGTTTCTTGTTGAATTTGAAGATAAGGTGTCCTAACCATAGAGGTTGTTGGCATTGGAGGAAGCGTTGAAGGCTACTCCAGAACGACGGTGGGAGACCCATAAGAAGACAATCACTAGATGGTAGGAGTGTCGAATATTGATGATAGTTAACTTTGGAGATGCAGAAGTGTACCATGTTGGATGATATGATGGGAAGAACAGTCCTAGCGATCATCTGATTAAGTGTCAAACCTTGTTGGAATCGTGACCAAAGGATGAGTGGTTCCATGCATTTGTCGACAAATTGGATGAAATGTCACAATCTTGGTATGTATCAGCTGAGTTGCATAGAGATATCACTACCCAGGAGGAGTTGATGGTTTTCTTCACTCACACCTTCAGTTTCATGGATGCCAATCCGAATGTTCATAATGCATTGCAGCTCATCCATGATGTTGTTTTAAAGGTAGTGTCGGTCGTATATCCAGTGAATCCACATGCGCATTGTCACATGCAGTCGATGATGGAATGTTATAAGGTGACTGAAGGACTTGAGGATGATGATGATCTACAGAATATTAAGGTTCTAGAAACAGAAGGGATTCAAGATGTCTCAGCGCCAGATGTACCGACAGATCCAATGAATCAGCCATTGAAGATCAAGAAGGTCAACATTAGGACTGTGGAGAACCCAAATTTTGCAAATGTCATGGACTACTAGGATGAAGAAATAATGGAAAAAATCATAGACTTGTTGCATGAGTTCCAAGTTTTGTTCCCTATGAAGTTTTATGAGATGAAGGGGATACTAGGAGATTTATGAGAGACGAATATTCCATTGAATCCATATGTGAAACCAATAATGCAGAGGTTGTATCGCCTGAACCTACAACTCAAAGAGAGGGTCAAAGCTGAGCTTGATAGGATGCTGGATGATGGAATAATTGAGTCAGTCGAGGAATCAGAATGTATTAGTCCTACGGTGGTCCAAGACAAAAATATGGGAGAGGTTCGGATCTATGTCGACCTAAGGAAATTGAATGATGGATGTATGCATGATCCATTTTCGACACCATTCACTGATGAAGTGTTAGAAGGAGTAGGCAATCAAGAGATGTATTCTTTCACTGATGGTTTTTCTAGCTATCACTAGATCAGGATTGCAAAAGAGGATCGCCACAAAACAACATTTTTTACTGAATGGGTTTGTTTTCAATACATTGTAATTCCTTTTGGGTTGAAGAATGCACCTGCGATATTTTCTCATGTTGTTGTTGTTGCATTCAAATATTTTATTCAAAAAATTTTCCAATTTTATATGGATGACTGGACAGTTTATGGATTGATTAGAGACCATCTAGAAAACTTGGGACTGATGCTGGAAAGACGTCGAAAGCATAAAATCGTGCTGAAATCAAAGAAGTGTATTTTTTCACACCTTTTGGGATGTTGTTGGGTCACATCATTTGCAAGAAAGGACTGTTGGTTGACCCTGCAAAGATTGCGTTGATTTTGAGCTTGCCGCTACCTATGAATGTGAATATGCTTAGAGAAACATTGGGGCACATAGGGTACTATCACCAATTCATACAAGGTTATACTATGATCACAGCATCGATGGAAAAACCGTTGAAGAAGGACATTGTAGTTCTATGGAATCAATAGTGTCAATATAGTTTTGATACGCTGAAGGCCAAGATGGATTCCGCACCAATACTAGTATTTCCTAATTATAACAAGGAGTTCTATGCTCATGTGGATGCATCATTCATTGCATTGGGAGTGGTGTTTGTGCAACCGTGAGAAGGAGATCTAGATCACCCAATTTCTTTCACAAGCATTAGAGGAAATTTGAGGTCTAAAATGGGCCTCCTAAGGAAAATAATAAAATAATAGTTAAAATAATGAAATAATAGTTATTAATTTTGGAGGAAGAATGAAAAAAACTACTTTTTTTGTTCGTATTTTCGACATATCTCCCTGCATTTTTACTCAAATTCTAAGCAAGAGAGCTAGTTGGATGCGGAATTTAATTCCACATTGAATGAGTTCCCACACTGTATACTTTTGATGGACCCCGCTACCCCAAAAACAAGAAATACCTAAAAAAATGTGGTGATGATGTCATCGTCACATTTTTTCAGGTATTTCTTGTTTTTTGGGTAGATGGGTCTGTCAAAAGTATGCAGTGTGGGCACTCATTGTATTCAAAATTAAATTTTTCATCCAATGAGCTCTACCACTTGAAATTTTAGTAAAAATATAGGGAGATATGTTGAAAATACAAACAAAAAAAAGTAGTTTTCTTTTATGACAAATATGTCAATTCAACCATTATGGTTGACTCATTTTATTGAAATTCTATTGGTTCTTGAATTCCAACTCACAAAATTTATTATTGGCATGTTATCTTATAAGGCCCATTTTAGACCCCAAATTTCCTCTAATGTCGGAAGCTAACATCGGTAGAGAAAAACTATACGAGCACATAAAGGGAAGGTATGGAGATGGTATATGCACTACAAAAGTTTAGGCATTACCTGTTGGGAGGTCATTTCAAGATGTTTACAGACCATTGTTTTTGGAAATACCTAGTCAATAAGTCTGTGTTAAGGGGGGAGGATATGTCATTGGCTACTTCTCTTTCAAGAGATTGATTTTGAGATAATTGTGAAGCCGGGTCACTTGAATGCAAGCCGTGATCATTTGTCCTGAATTGAGACAAGTGAAGAATGAACAAACATTGATGACATATTTCCAAATGTGCAGTTGTTCAAAATCGACATGCTTGATGGTTACTATGATAAAATCATTCAATTTTTGGTGACAGCAACTGCAATGGAGGAACTTACTACAATTCAGAAGAAGCAGTTTGCGATTAAGGACTCAGAGTTCTAGTTGATCACTCAACAACTATATAAACTATGACCATATGATATTTTGCGGCGATGTGTCCTACCGCATGAACAAGGGAATATTTTGGCAAAGGCCCATGTGGCATTTGTCAGTGGACATTATGGAGGATGAACTACTGCGAGGAAGGTGCTTTGTGCAGGGCTTTGGTGGCCCACCCTTCATACTGATGCGACAAATTATGCACAAACCTACGATGTCTGTCAACAAACTAGAAAACCATCTGTTACACCTAAATATCTTCATCATCATGTGATGAGATCCCAAAATTCATTGTTTTCCCTTAATATCAAATTGTGAAGTGAGAATATTGGTCCAGACATCAATTCTACATATGAAAATCCAGCACTACCTCTACCCTTTAGTCAAAAAGTGGTACCTTCTTCAACACCTCCTGTAATGTGTTGGCAATAAGCGATGGCATCGCCTTTACCCTTTGATCAAGGTGTGGTTCTTCCATGTCACTGCTCTGCCTCAGTGAGGAAGAAGCGGTGCCCTTGGTAGAAAGCGAAAAAAGAGAGGTTCTCATAAAGCTTCTCAAAAGAAGGCTTCGTGGCACCCTTATCCCTACTCACTAGGGCCAATTGGGCATGAAATCCATCCTTTGGGGATCTCCTATCCACCTCACCGACCAATTTCTCAACCATATCTATCCATCCCAATCCCATAAAATCAGGCTCATATCCATGCTTGGAAAAGGGGTAAAGTTATGTTGTTGCTTTGACATTCTGGCCTTAATTAGTAGAGTGAGCTTGAGGGAGCAAGTTGGAGCTATTGGGGACGATATGTTGGATTTGTGAAGGATTACATCGACACTAAGGAATAGGTTTTAAACTTATTCTCTATTATTTAATGCAAAATTGGTTCCTTTCCCATAAGATATATTTTTTTATTGTTGAATTACTTAGTCATCAGCATAGAATAGTGGATGATATTCTAGTGCTATTTGATATTGTTTTCTGTTTTCTTGTGATTATGCAGGTACATCCATGAAGGACCATCATCTATAGGAAACAACTATATTATTACATCAAAGGGACTAATTCCAGATCTCCACCCATTCTAAGGAATGTCTTCCAATCTTGTTGTGTACCATTTGTTCTAGATTTGAACCATTGAGACTAGAGGAATAGCTCCTGTCCATAGGAGGTGAAAAATTTATAGATACACCATCATTGAGGGACAATATGCTACTAGTACCTCAGGTGACATTGCAGCTATTTGATAAATGGGTGGTGGACTTTATGGGACCAATTAACCCAACTGTAAATCGAACCGGTGCGTGGTATATCATTACAGTGACAGACTATTTGGCAAGATGGGTGGAGGCCACACTGGTCATGGATTGCACCGCTGCGATAGTAATGAGGTTCTTATTTGACAACATTGGGACATAGTTTGGATGTCCAAGGATATTGATGAGTGACCAGAGGATTCACTTCATCAATCGCATAGTCAGTGCATTGATAGAGGAGCTTCAGATACAACATAAGAAGAGTACCTTGTACCATCCTTAAGCGAACGGGACAGTGGAAGAATTTAACAAAGTGTTGGATCATGCACTTACAAAGGTATGTAATGCAAACCACGATGGCTGGGATTTGAAGATTTCAGTAGTATTGTGGGCATATCGCACCACTTGCAAGCAATTGATGAGGAAAACACCATTCAAATTGGTGTATGGGAAAGAGGCATTCATGCCTAGGGAGTACATTGTTCTGATTCTATGCATTGTAGTGATGATGGGCATGGATGATGATGCAACAATGGAAGAATGATTGGACTAGTTAGTACAACTTGAGGAATATTGCGCTATTACGGGTTTTCACAAGCGCATCGAAAAGGATCGGCATAAGGCTTGGCACAATCGCGATATATAGAATAAACAGTTTCAGCAAGGAGACTTGGTGTTTTTGTACAATAGCAAGTTCATGAAGCATCCAGGTAAGTTACAGATGCATTGTCTAGGTCCATGTCTTGTTAATTCCATTACTTCAGCAGGTGGAGTTCAACTCCAGCAGTTAGATGGAGCGATGATGCCAAAGATAGTGAATGGTAGCAGGTTTAAGCCCTATAGGACAGGACCAGAACCACACAATGCTTGAGGCATTATGCAATGATAAAAAAAAGTAGGAAGGATGGATAGATAGAAGGAGAGCGCACCAGGAGGAAGTGGGTGTGCAAGAGTAGGAGTTAGTAGCGCAGTTAGGAAGGTCTGTTGGAACAACCACAGGGCTGTGAAATTGTCAAATCAATAATAAATATAGATAGTTAAAGAAGTTAACTAGCGACACTTGTTGAAGCGACACACATTGATGGAGTATCCGACCATTGGAGTGATAGGATCGATGATGGATTCAGGAAGTTAATGCATGATTTGGTCATGATGGGTATATCCTCGACTTGACATTATAAGAAGGGTCTGAATGCAGTTGGCATTCAACATTGTGTAAGATTGGGCGTTGAGTTGCAGAGTTGTGCCAAGTTAAGTTATTGAGTGCAGAGTTGTTGCAGTTTGTGTCGAGTGAATCGTGGTGATTGGGTAAGTTAGGAATATATTTGGAAAAGTGTGAAGACAGTCACATAGTTGTGGGGTATACTGTGTGAGCAAGTTTCAATTGATATTTCGAGTAAGAGGGATTCACCATTCACCCTAGTAACAATTGAAGAATAGGTTGAAAGTATGATCCAACCAGAAGCCGACGGTTTCATCTTGAAAACCAACAACCGACAAGTTTGTAGCTAACACCATACCAACATGCTCTATGACTGTTCAACTTCTGACGGTTATAACTTCTTGTAACTAAACGTAGCGGATATTCACCCAAACATGTCAGCATCCTCTATATAAGCATGTACATTATGTAATATAGACATCTTTTTGATCATCATCTAATTCCTCCATATTTCATGGGGTATAAGAAATAAATTGGTTTGAATTCTTTCATATTGTATATGTGTATATCTTTTGTCAACCGAGTGTGTTTCTTTCTTTGCGGTATCCCTTTATATGCTTCCGCCACAATAGAGCTTGACTCATTCAACTGACTATTATCCCTAGAGTGTGTAATGTTCCAAATTTGGCATTGGGTCACAATGGCCAAATCACATTTTCCATATTCATGAAACTTGTCAAATGGATGCTAAAAGTCAAATAATTGCCAAGGAGGAAAATCACTAGTTTCCTAGGTTGGGGGTAGAAGCTTTGAGATTTGGAATAAGGGGGATAATAAATGATGTTTAGAAATTATAAGGGGATAAAAATTTAATAATTTATATTTTTAAATAAATACAAGAGAAAATGGAAGTGGCAATAGATCATGAAGACACGTGGAGACTATGGGGCCCACACTAGCTAGAATGCCTATGTTAAATGGTCTATTTCTCTTGCAAATTTGTAATATATGGGAATCCTAATGTTTTTTGATGGATTATAAGGCTAATATAATTGTCCATATACTTCATAGGTCAAATTTTGGATGAATTTTAACTTACATGGGAGAGGAAGAGCCAAATGGGAGTTTCGTGGACACTTGGCTAGATTCCCCTTACATCTATGAAAACTATGACACCGATGATGGAGATTCTATGACAGTTATGACCCAAGTCAGATATGAAGGTTGAAATACTGAAATACTGACATTTTAGGCCTGAATAGAGCTTCTTGGAGGTCGAAATTGGGAGTTGGAGAAGGCCAAGAGGCTCCTACTCAAATTTGGGAGAAGAGGGAAGGTGAAGAGAGAGGCCACATGGCATAGCATGAGCAGCCACACCAATTCGAATTGGATTTGGTTTATGGATGGATTTGGAACCTTATAATACCAATAATTTTTATAAAATATATGTATCATCCATGATAAGAATCTTTTTCTCATTTGTGAATTGTGAGAGCTAGTGGATGACTAGTTTTCTTGCTTAAGCCAATTTCGAGGGTGAAAGATTTCCATCCTAGTTGGTGTTTGGAAAGGCCAATTAGGTATTTCATGGATATTTAATGGAGTCTTATTTTCAGGTTTAATCTATAGTAAATCATGTGTATTCTTCTATTGCAACACTCTCTCTCAACTATTTCCAGTTTTCACACAATATTCATGCCAATGGAGGGATTGCGCTTTGGGTGAAATATTGATCTCTTTGGGGAATATTATAATGCCAATTATATTATTTTATAATGTATATTCTCTATATTTCATTTTTATAAGACTCTCAGGTTGAAATACCCAAAATAATTCATGTAAAAATGTTGAACAATGAAGAAATAATGTCATTTCCCCACTATCTTGTTGTGAACCATTGTAATGCTGATGATTTCGAATTGGGAGATCCTTTAATTGTCCATTTATAATTGTAATAATTTAAATATTATATTTTATTCATTCTTATAAATTTTCAAGTCTAAATTCCCAAGAGTTTTATGCCAAAATGACTTTTAAGGAGCAAACAATGACCATTTCCACTCCATTTTGATATATGCCATGGTAATGCTTATTATTTTCAATGGAGGAATGTATATATGATAAATGTATGATGGATGGAATTTAATTAATGCCTATTTCAAGTCTAATGTTTATTACTTAAGCATTGGAATCCATTCTACTCATTTTTATTGCATTTGGAGAAGATTTGGTGCATTTTTCCCAAGGGTCGAAATTGTGACTTGGGAGTTGTTTTGGAAAGAGTCATAATAGCCTATATAAACTGAACCATGATGCATATGAGACTTTGAAAAGGTCCCTTACATATATCCAGCATATTTTCATAAATTCAAGTGACTTTGGGATCATTTGTGAAGTCATTTCCAGCAAATTACCCAGGGGGAATTGGAGCCCCAATTTGCTAGTAAAGACTCCTACTTTGAATAGAACATTAAAAATGTTTTCAAAAGTAATTGGAAGGTAAAACAAAATACATGAGCATTATATTTAATTTATATTATCATTAATTTAACTTCAGAGAAAATTTGGAATCATTTGGGTCAATTTGGAGGTCTAGACATCAAAACTGGTCAAGATTGAGGCAATTGTGAAAAAAATTGGAAAATTGGGCATTTTAATAAAGTTCCAAAAAGGGAACATTACAGTGGTATCAGAGCATGATCTTGGCACCTGATGTGGTCTCATATTTATGGGTGCAATAATTCAGTGACCACCATTATATATTTAAACCAAAAGTGCTTTTGTTGAAGAGGAAAAAACAAAGTAGGAGAAGAAGGCAATTTTTTGGAAACTATGACTAGGCATGAAAAGAGAACCTCATATGATGGTAAGGAGATAACAAAGAGAATGGAACCTATATTTGAAGACATGACCAAGAATATTATGAAAGGATTTGAATTTTTGGCTATCCAAAGTTGGGAAAAATATATTGATTTTAAGAAAACCAAGGAGAAAAATGCATCAGCTTGTTTGAAGGAGCAAAAGGAGGAGACCCATGAACCACCTAGTTCTGAAATAGGTGGAGTAGAAGAAGTAGTACATGAAGATGATCAAAATTCACTCCAAAGTGACTTTAAAAAATATGAAGAGACATCACATGAGTATTAAGAAGTTTTTATTGAAAATACTGAAGATAATTTTGAGACACATGCTACCTTAGAAATGAAACAAAGAGAATATATTGATGGATGCTTGAACTATGAAGGAGTACCTACTGATGGGTGCTCACAACTCTATGTTGGTGACATAGAGATCATATTTAAAAAAAATTATGCAAGAAAAAATTTCATTAAACATGAAAATGAATACCTTGTAACAGTTGAAGAAGAAACAAGATCAACTTCCCCATCGCCACTTGAGCTTCATGAAGTTGGTCCAAGAAAGAAGGAAGAAGATGAAGAGGTTCATTTTCAAGAGCCTAATTTTATTTAAGGGTCCTTAAATATGAATTAAAATAAGATCCAAGAGGCCCTTAGCATACTCCATGACACTCAATCATTGGCATTAAATTCTTGTTGGAGAGCTACTTCCTTGGAGGATCCATCCTTCCTTGAAGACATGGAGAAGATCCAAAGAGAAATGTGCAACATCAAAGGTAATTTCATGGATTTGCTTTTTGATAAAAAAAATTCCATTCAGCTTATTTAATGGTTACATGAATCCTACTTGAAGAATAATGAAGTTATTCATAAGCTCACAATTCAAAATGAGCAACTTCTTGAAAAGTTGCAAGACACTTCTTTTTCCTCCTATGTTTCAGATTGTCAAATGGTAGATTGTTTAGAGGATTCTCATGATATGATGGATCCTGAGAAATTTGGAAATTTGAATGTACTTTATGTATTTGAATATTTACTTGAATAGATCCAAACACTTTATGTGGTTGAAGAGGAACTTGAATTGTCTCTTGATGAAGGGTATGCAATTTTTAAAGAAGAACATGATTCCTCTACATTGGAGCCCATCTATGACAAAGGTTTCACACTATTGAAGGATATGCATAATAATATCCCTATGGATCCTTAACATTATGACAATTTTGCACTTACTGATAATTTGGGTGAGTTGATTCTTTCTCCTACATCCTACACTTATAAATTTTGCAACAGTCATCCTAGTGAAGTATGGGTGAAAGGTTTCTTTTTTATGGTGCCACATGAAGAGCATGGAAATTCTATTTCTCCTTTTGATGATGGAATTATTAGAGAACCATATTATTTACATTTGCAGCAGCATCCTTTTTTACATTATGATTATACACATCTACATGGGTGCACCTATGATGTTCATTTGAGTCACTTGAAGACTCACGGTTTTTCTTGCTCAACACTTGGTTCATTTGATGTTGGAGGAACTTCATCCAACACTTGGGTGAAGAGGGATATGATTGAGGAAAATTATTATTGGAATAAACATCCTCTATTATTTCATGATGATATACATATTCGTGGGTGTATTGATGAGACTTCTTTGAGACACTTGAAGTCTTCATGTTTTATTTGCTCCTTATTTGGTTCATATTTTGGTGGAGGTTCTTCATTCACTTCTTGGATGAAAGAAAAATTGGCTAATTATTATTTTGATGCATATTAAATTATTTGGGAGCAGCATTATAGGATATGGGATCCTCACCTATGTCATTGGAGCAGATTTGACTGGTCACTTGAAGCATGTATGCACTTGGCAAATGGTAGTCTACTCACCGGGAGGTATAAGCAGTTTCATGATTTCTTGGTGAGGCACTTCCTTGATGTACATTATTATTATGTTGTTATATACTTTGATGATATATATTATGCACTCATGATGTTTGAAATAATGCATACAAGAAAATGGGATCCAGGAATTCTCTTTCCAAATGGTATGGGTTCGAGAGCACTCTTAATTGTTGGAGTGCAATGCAAGCAATGGGACCCTGGGATAGTTTTTAGTCCCATTGATTTCAAATTATTTGCAAAACAAGAAGTATGGGATATGGATTCCCCATTAAATAAGGTGATTTTAATCAAATTAGTGCAGCAGCAAGCATGGTGGTTCCTCTCTAAAATATTCATGAAATCTCAAAAACTCAAGGTGGGCAGCTCAATTGCAACTTCAAAGAATCATACAGAAAGCAGGTTCTTCAACAACCATGTTTGAAATTGATTGAGGAAAAGAAATATTGGGAATGGAGGATTTGTAATGTCCCAAATTTGGCATTGGGTCACAATGGCCAAATCACATTTTCCATATTCATGAAAGTTGTCAAATGGATGCTAAAAGTCAAATAATTGTCGAGGAAAATCACTAATTTCCTAGGTTGGGGGTGGAAGCTCTGAGATTTGGAATAAGGGGGATAATAAATGATGTTTAGACATTATAAGGGTATAAGTATTTAATAATTTATATTATTAAATAAATACAATAGAAAATGGAAGTGAAAATAGAGCATGAAGACACATGGAGACTATGGGGCCCACACTAGCTAGAATTCCTATGTTAAATGGTATATTTCTCTTGCAAATTCAAATATACGAGAAGCCTAATGTTTTTGGATGGATTATAAGGATAATATACTTGTACATATACTTTTTAGGTCGAATTTGGGATGAATTGTAACTTACATGGGAGAGGAAGAGCCAAATGGGAGTTTCATGGACACTTGGCTAGATTCCCCTTACATTTATGGCAGTTATGACACCAATGATGGAGATTCTATGACAGTTATGACCCAATTCAGATCTAAAGGATGAAATACTGACATAATGACATGTAATTCCTGAATAGAGCATCTTGTAGGTCGAAATTGGGAGTTGGAGAAGGCCAAGAGGCTCCTACTCAAATTTGGGAGAAGAGGGAAGGTGAAGAGAGAGGCCACATGGCATAGCATGAGAAGCCACACCAATTCGACTTGGATTTGGTTTATGGATGGATTTGGAACCTTATAATAACAATAATTTTTATAAAATACAGGGATCATCCACGAGAAGAATATTTTTCTCATTTGTGAATTGTGAGAGCTAGTGGATGACTAGTTTTCTTGCTTAAGCCAATTTCAAGGGTGAAAGATTCCCATCCTAGTTGGTGTTTGGAAAGGAAACTCAAGTATTTCATGGATATATAATGTAGTCTTATTTGTATGTGTAAGCTACAGAAAATCATGTGTATTCTTCTATTGCAACACTCTCTCTCAACGATTTCCAGTTTTCACACCATATTCATGCCAATGGAGGGATTGCGCTTTGGGTGAGCTATTGATCTCTTTGGGGAAGATTATAATGCCAATTATATTATGTGATGATTTATATGCTCTATATTTCATGTTCATAAGACTCTCAGGCCTAAATACCCAAAATAATTCATGTAAAAGTGTTGAACAATGAAGAAATAGTGTCATTTCCCCACTATCTTGTTGTGAACCATTGTAATGCTGATGATTTTGAATTGGAATTGTCCATTTATGATTGTAATAAGTTAAATATTATCTTTTATTCATTATCAAAAAGTTTCAATTCAAAATTCCCAATATTTGTATGTCAAAATGACTTTTAATAAGCAAACAATGACCATTTCCACTCCATTTTGATATATGCCATGGTAATGCTTATTATTTCGAATGGAGGAATGTATATATGATAAATGTATGATATATTGACTGTGATTAATATTTATTTCAAGTATTATGTTCAGTAATTAAGCATTGGAATCCATTTTACTCATTTTTATTGCATTGGGAGAAGATTTGGTGCATTTTCCCCAAGGGTCGAAATTGTGACTTGGGAGTTGTTTTGGAAAGAGTCATAATAGCCTGTATTAACTGAACCATGATCCATATGAGAATTTTAAAAGTTCCCTTACACATAAAAATCCCTTTTTCAGAAATTCAAGTGACTTTGGGATCATTTGTAAAGCAATTTCCGGCAATTACCCAGGGGGAATTGGAGCCCCAATTTGCTAGTAAAGACTCCTACTTTGAATAGAACATTAAACAAGTTTGTAGAAGTAATTGGGAGGTAAAAAAACATACATGAGAATTATATTTAATTTATATTATCATTAATTTAATTTCAGAGAAAATTTGGAAGCATTTGGGTCAATTTGGAGATCTAGACATCAAAACTAGTAAAGAGCCAAAATTGTGAAAAAAATTGGAAAATTGGGAATTTTAATAAAGTTCCAAAAAGGGAACATTACATAGTGCACCTAGGCACAACCTGTATCATTGATATCAGAGTAATATTTTTTTCATATATTAATTTACATAAGCACTTCCATCGAAGTTATTTGACTTATGCATTTTCCAACACGCTCACAAGCCCAGGAACACAAGCAGACACTTTCTTCGACTTCAGAAAATATGACCAAATAAATAGACAATAAACATGCAACTGACAAGATAGAGAAACCCATAAGAAAATCCCTGGCTCTCCAGTGAACCAAAATGTTTTCCCAGTTCAGTGAGATTCTCTTGAGAGTCACTACGAACTCCAGGGAATCCTCAACGCGATCTCACTTTGATAAAATCAGCCCCTTCAAAGTGAAAATGAATATGGACATACTAAACCTTGAAGGTAAGATCGACGCAAAATCTGTCGATAATTGGGTGAAAAAATTTAAATCTTACTTGCGGTAAATAAACTCTCCGAAGTGAAAAATATCACCATTGCATCCTTGAAGATGTCAACCTTCGTACATTACTGGTGGGAGAACCTATTGATAAAAATGGAAAAAGAAGAAAACGCCATCAATACAAGGGAAAAAACTATTGAATATGTCCAAAAGGAGTTTTATCTTCCCAAGTACATTGAAAAATAGTATAAGAAGTGGCAGTAGCTAAGGTAGTGGAAAGACGAGTCAGTACAGAGTTACACTGACGAGTTTTATCAACTCATGGCTAGACTTGGCATCCAAGAAGAAGAGAAATTGCTTATCCTAAAGTACATCAACTATTTGTCAATGTACATTCAGCAATATATGGAGTGTTTTACTGTCAGGACACTTGCAGATGCATTTAATTACGCTATCAAGCTTGAAGCTAAACAAAAAGGAAATATGTGTTTCATGAACAATCCAACAGGTCAAACATCTGACAAGAAGTCATCAGCCGACTTTGAAAAGTTCAATAATCCTTCTGAGCAGAATCCTCCTAAGCCTGATCATCAAAATAATAACTTTTAGAAAGAGAAGAGGGATCATAGCAAACAAAACCCTACTGATAAATGGTGTGATTGTCACAGTTCATAATGGCATGATACATCAGAATGCAAATCTCGGAAGAAATTTTTGGAAAAATTGTCGACATCCAACTCGTCCAACAAAACCCTGGCAGAATCTAATCCAAATGCATCATCCCTCTTGGCTTCAACCTTGACCAATCTAACAGCCTCAACCATCGATGATGAGGAGGAATGAGAGCACATATTCCATACACAGCTATGGGTTCAAAATAATCCATTACATCTCATTGTGGATAACGGTAGCCACAAGAACTTTGTTTCTAAAGATATTGTGAATAAATTAGGTCTTGTCACCACTCCACATCCTCATCCTTACAATATCAGTTGGATGAAGTATGGGAAGAAACTAAGGATCACACGACAATATCGACTCTCCTACTTCATTAATCCTTTTGAAGATGAACTACTATGTGACATGGAATCTCTTTCTGTAGCCGATGCCATAGCTGGTAAACCCTACCTATGGGATCGTCACAATACATATCAGTCACGGCCTCAGAAGGTGATTATCAAAATATGAAACCAATGGTGTGGTATGCCAGAGCGACAACCCACATCAACAATTTCTGCGATATCTTCCAATAAAATGAAGAAGCTTATCAATCATGCTCAAAAGTTTGCATTAATCATGATAAAGCCTCAACATTCTAGGAAGACTGAAGCAACTAGTATACTCACTGACCAGCACAGCTACTGATAACAAAAATAGATCGACAACATTCTTGAAAAATACGAGAACATATTTCAAGCACCAGACAGAGTACCTCGACATTGTCAAGTAAAACACACCATTTAACTTGTTCTTGGTTCTTCATTATCTAACACATTTGTTTACATAAGATCCATTCTTGAAAATGAAGAGATTCGTAGACAAATCCAGGATTTGATCAACATAGATCATATCCGCCCCAACTCCTCTCCTTGTGGAAGTCCAGTAATCTTAGTTTCAAAGAAAGACGAGACTTGGCACATGTGCATAGACTACCGTGTACTCAACAAGATTTCAATGAAGACCATATACCCTCTTCCATGAATTGATGAACTTATCGACAATTTGAAAGGTGCTAATTTCTTTATGAAACTCGACCTCCAATTGGGATACCACTAGATTCCAATTGAGTCCACTGATGTATGGAAAACAACTTTCAAAACTAATAAAGGATTGTTTGAATGGTTTGTCATGCCTTTCGGCTTAACCAATGCACCTGCAACCTTCATGAGATATATGGATGACCTTCTATGACCTTTCATCAGTAAATGTGTCATTTTCTATCTTGACAATATCTTGATTTTCAGTCGATCATGGGAAGAACATATCAAGAACCTTTGGTAAGTTTTTGACACTCTCCAACAACATAGGCTATATATGAACATGGAAAAATGCTCATTTGTGATGGCCAACATTAAGTATTTGGGGTATGCAATTGAATCTGCAGGCATTCATGTCGACCTAGAAAAAATACAGATCCTCAAATATTGGGCCATTTCTCAAAACATTCATGAACTAAGAAGTTTTCTTGGTTTGGAGAATTTCTATCGACTATTCATACTTTGATTTAGTCACATCGCATGGACTTAGAATTAGTTGATGAAAGGAAATGGGAAAATTGCCTTCAAATGGACATCGACACAACAACAAGCTTTCAATCAAATCAAAAACACAATTTGTACTACACCATTACTTGTGTTACTTGATTTGCATCAGCCCTTTGAGATTGAGATGGATCCCCATGCAAGGAAAATGGTATGAAGTTGCTGGAAAGTTTCCTCACCTGAACGAATAAAAAATGAAGACCATTATTTCTTAAGGAAGGAGGAATGATATAACCAGCATCTGACAGGTTCTCCTTCAATAGGATTTCCTTGACAACTGACAACTGACAAGTTCGCAGCTGATAGTTGTTGCCACCTTTTCACACACCTGGATCAAGTGGCAAAAATCTTCAAGCCACTCGGTGTGTTCTTGGGGGCAAGTCTCGATTCAAGGCTGTCACCTTGTTCTTGACTCCTCCGTTTAGGCTCAACTCCTAACGGAGCCAAGGGGGGTAGACCCTATTAAGTTACGAAGGATGATTTCTTAGTGTAATGATGTTGTACTGAATCAGTTATTTAGGAGTTTGAATATTTTGACTATAAACAATCAAGATGACAAGATACGAAGATACACACGAAAGCACAAAGTTGATACACAATATAAATATGAAGCAAAAAAAAGACCAGTGCCTTAATAATGGAGTCAAAAGAGATCAGTGTGCTTGCATGTGTTTGGAATAAATGTTTTGTGATTGCATCTTGGTATGTTTTAAGTTAAAAATGAAGTATTAATTGATTAAATTAGGCTAAAGAGGGACTCCAGATATACCCGAGAGTACTTGGAGTATGCCCAAAACAAAGCCTATACGGCTACCCACAAGGAATATGTGGGCTGAAATGGAGTCTCTGGGGCTGTTTTCGTAACGCACCCGTTAGGGTGTGACAGAGATCGATGCCCCGAGGTCACTTTTCAGTAGGTTCCTGCTTCCTTTGGGTATTTTTCCACCGTAAAGGTTTGATCGAGGTGTTGGATTTTCACCTGATGGTTTGTTAATTGGGGAGGGTGAGTCCTAATTATGGTAGTAACCCAAGTGCTTTTGATACATCTTGACTGATCGGATGAACCGCAACCAAGTGCAAAGCATACACACTGGAGTCTTGTAAATTTTAATAAGTTATTAAGAGATGTGTTCTTGTTTAAAAGAAAAGCCTCCAAGAGCCTCTTTCGATCCAAGTGGATCTCAATCAGGGAATCAAGGAGGGGTTAATTTTAAAGATGCTGAAAACAAATGATAGAAAAAACAACTACACAAATATGGTTTTCTGATTAATCCTACCACAAATCTCTTTCCCCTTTCGGGTCACTCGGAAAATCGTGGGGTAAGTATTATGATTACTTTTGAAAATAAGATATGGAATATGGAATTAACAACAAGATCAAATATACTACCCTACAAATTAGATCAATTCTAGTGAAAGGAAGTAAGCAGAAAATGATGAAAAAGGCACCGACGCGAATCCCCCCAGGGGGGATGGGGAATGGGCTCGAAAGAGCCTATTCAAAGGATGATTTTATTAAAAATTTTACAATATAAAAGCGATGATAAAACAGATCTTTCTTGGTCCTTATACAGGCTGAAACCAGGATATTACAGTTTATATAAAAAAATTACAAATTATGTGACAAAAGAGAGACCCCTGGGGGGATTTGAGCACTCCAAAAGCCACTTTGGACAGCAGATTCCTTTCTTATCTGTTAGACCTGATAAATGAAAGTGATTGAATTAGAATAAAAAATTCCCCAAGGCACTTTAAGAGTGCCTTTGTGTCAGCCTACTTTATCTCAGAAAACTATGTAATTAAACTAGCTAAACCGACGAAAAAAGGAACCAAGGAAAGCAAGCTTTCCTTGGGATCTTGGATTTCTGTTTGTGAAGCCAATTAAAATCACTGATTGCAGAATATTGAAATTATTGAACAACAAAATAAACTACCTTAACAGCAAGCTACTAATTGATTCAATAAACTACTTGCGAAACTAAGGCAATTTTAACTAGATCTCTTGAATTTGAACTTTAAGTGCACAATGAAACTAAGATATAGAAATTTGAAGGTATCTTGATAATTATATATATGTATTCTTTTGTTTATGAGATATATCAGATTTAAAAAGAAACCTTAAAGTAACCAGTTTGAGGAAAGTTTAATAATTTTTAAAGGAGGAAGAGAGAGAAAGAGTGTTTGAAGCCTGGAAATGTTGGGCTTTGGATTCCGCTTTGGTGGAACACCGAGGGACTATGTCATTCATAAGATACTGAAGATGAAGAAGATTCAAACCAGCTCAACCTCTTCTACCAGCGAGATCATCTGCAACTTAAAAATCCTTGCACAGACAGATGGTTAAAACATAGGTGCTGCCAAAAGAGATGATTGGAAAACATGCAATTAAATTTAAAATACATACAATTCCAATGGATCTAGAACAAGCAGCAGTAAGAGCATAAATCAAACTAGAATAAGCTCTTACCCTAACAGGAGGGAACTCTCTCCTTCAAGGCCAACAATTAACCAGCAAAGCAATGATAAACAAAAGCATATTATACCTCATAAGCATTTGACAATAAACATCCACACATGAAGAGCATTACACCATAGATCATGCCTCCAAATCTTCTTTATTCCAGAATGAAAAAACAATACAGCACAAGAGCAACAACACCTCAATCCCAGTTCTAACTAGCTTGGAAGAGGACGCTGTGCCTGGATATATACAATTTACG
>LPNX010180653.1:0-45564 GCA_001517045.1 Pseudotsuga menziesii | reverse complement strand
CCCCTGGGCATGCAACTATCCAGCTTTGTCCATTTGATAACAACGGCCATCATTAGCACTTTGCTGCTCCATGCTTAGATTCTGGTCACTTATCCTTGCTCCCTACTGGATAAGCTTTCCAACGCCTATTCACATGCGTCATTCCGATCTCGGATGTGAAAACCACACCCCTTCTAAGAATGAAGACTTTCAGCAAACCTTTGCATTTTACACACAACTGCATTTTGGCCGAGAAGGTTAACTTCAGCCACCACACTTCCGTTGCATCATTCATCTTTTATGAATTCTAGATTCGACTAAATTGCCCCAAAAATAGAGTCTTCTTCTCTCAAGAGCGACTGTCTCAGGGGGATGACGGGGGTCAAGGGGGCTTGCCCCCTTGTGGCTTCCCTGCGCCACTATAGGGCGGGTCGAGGGCAGCGCCCTCATTTTTTTTTTGTTTTTTTTTTTGTAAATCATTGATTTCGTGCAATTTGGCGCATTAGATTGCTGCCTCTTTTCTCATTTTCAGCCCCTGAAAATTCTCTGAAAAACAGCCCAAAATTTCACTAAGAAACAGTTGAAATCGGCTCCTGGAACCATTGTTCCTTCCGCTGTATCGGCTCCTCCGTCAATCTCCCAGCCGCAACATCAGCTCCCACTTCGATCTCCTAGCGGCAACGTCGGCTCCTTTCCTATTCCTTCCTCTGCCAAATCGGCTCCCAGACCATTCTGTCCTCCGCTGAATCGGCTCCCGGACCATTCTGTCCTCCGCTGAATCGGCTCCTCGGAAACTCTCAGCCTTCCACAACTGCGGCTCCCCGGATGTTCCAGCCCTTCCGCAACTGCGGCTAACTTCACATCGGATGCTGAACTGCTTTCCATCCACAACGTCAGCTCTTCGGAAGTTCTTCCCATCCGCAATGGTGGCCCCTTGGAAGCTTCAATCCTTCCGACGTATCGGCTCTCCAACCAATATCCCTTCCGCCGTATCGGCTCTCTCAGGAGTTCCAAACCGTTCGCTCTTTTCTTGGATGAACTTTCCACATCGGGCGTCGGCTGAATCTCGAAACATCGGGCATCGGACCATTCTCTCTTCCGATCGTTCCGACACTTAGCCAAATTTTCGATCTCCCTTTGGCGTCGGCGATCGGACGACTCTTGGATCGGACGCGGGATTGCTCCGCCATCCGCAACGGCGGAAGTTCACTTCCTTCAACGGCCTGACCGTTCCATACTTAGCCGGATTTTCGAAATTTTTCTGCGGCGTCGGCGATCGGACGGTTCTTCAAACTCTCCACGGCGTCGGCGATCAGGCGGATCTTCCAATCGGATGCAGGATCATTCCTCCATCCGCAACGTCGGAGGTCAACTCCGTGAACCCTTTCGCAACGGTCGAATGGGAATCTTCAGCCATTCATCCGCAACGTCGGACGTAGATCACTTCGCCGCCTGCAATGGTCGGACGGAAACTTTGCCAGTCCCTCCGCAACGGCGGGTAGGAACTTCTCCAGCTCACCCGCAACGGTGGAATTCCACTTCCTCCTGTGGTCCGACTACTCACACTTAGACCGTTTTTCTGAATTTGTTTTCTCACTGCTGTTCTGCTGGATAGAGAAGGTAATTCTACCTTCTGTCACTGCACCTTCTTGGCCCATAGAGGCCCACTGCTGCAACACAAAGCTCTGATACCATATTGTCACGTCCCCGTCCCTCAACCGGCGAAGAGGACGTGACGTACACAACAACACAGCCGGGTAAGATGCCCAATGAACATAAACAGAAAACAAATGCTAGAATTAAGCATACACAGATGCATTTATCTTCAATCATACAGCGGAAGCAAACACACACATTCCAGCAATATCCATGTTCATTATAATTCATTTAACATCAATATAAAATTTGTAGAGATGGAATAACCAGCAGCACTTATCTCTTGATGAAGAATTCACCCGCAACCAGCTATGTCGCTGCAATGTTCCACCCAACCATAGGCCAGCTTGCTCATCTATCTCTCAGCAACACTGCCACCCCCGAGCTGGGCATGATTCCTCCGAACTAAGGGTCAATTGCAGGCTTGCACATAGCTAAGGGACACAATCAGCCAAACCAAGCACTGCTGGGTTTAACAGGCCTTCAACAGCAGCCAAGCCAGCACATCCCAAGGGGACAACCACTGCATACCAGCAGCAAAACATCTTCATTCACTGCTCTGTGATGAAGGCATAAACAACAGGGGACAGCCCCAAACCATGGAGGAGCACAGCTCAAGTCCAATGGACAACCCAGAGTTGGTTTTGGCCCTAACGTGGCCAAAACAACTCAACCACAACATCCCAGACCAGGGAAACAACAACAATAGCCCAATTTCAAAGTAAAACAATGCCAACTATGCACAGTCCCAAAACATAGAAACTCATCCCACGAATTGGAAAACCACAGTGGCTCAAAACGAAATTGAACACCACAGTCAACAAAACACAGG
The DNA here is from genome assembly GCA_001517045.1 of Pseudotsuga menziesii. NCBI lineage: Eukaryota > Viridiplantae > Streptophyta > Pinopsida > Pinales > Pinaceae > Pseudotsuga > Pseudotsuga menziesii. The sequence goes on along the minus strand of LPNX010180653.1, from coordinate 43,097 downwards.
GGAAACAGCAGCCCCAAAACATGACAGTGAGAACGGCTCTCACAACATGGGAAAATGACCCAAACACCCTGTGCGTGAGGAAGAACTTACACCCAACAGCAAAATGCACGGGAATACATACCCGATTTCTCTGCGTGAGGATGAACCGACCACAGTAGGAAAATGGCTCACTACGAATTTGGGCACTACGGCCAACCAAAAACGTGGAGAAGACAAAAACGGGAAGCAATCCCTCTTCGTGAGAATGCACAGCAATGGAGAGGACGCGAATTTGCAGTCAGCGGGTGCTCAGCCACTCGTGGAGAGGAACAAAATGCCCACATGAGACCAAATTCGTCCAAAACTTGTGCGTGAGGAACCAACAGACCCAAAATCGTGGTGAGAGTGTAAACTGACCAGGGAAGAGTGCGTGAGGGAGAATAATGGGCAGACATGGGTGGAGTGGACAAATGGGTAAGGCTGACAGCCTGCCACAACCACCACCACCTCAGCAATAACTCCCCCAACCACCAGCTGAAGCATTAAAGAGGTTGACAAACAACAAAGGTGGCAAAACACCAAGGCAATAAAACATGGGTTTTACCCCCATATCCAAGGTTTGACATCCCCCACCCCTTATCCTTTGGAACCATGCCCTTTTCATTCAACGTTGCACTGCCGTAGCTGGTTATGGTTTATTTTAATTGATGTGCGGGTTTACATGATGCCAAATTAAAATGTGCCGGATAGCACGACATACCATCGGCAATTATCCCCATTGCCGAAACATACACAACAAAATCGATGGTGGGGCTTTTGCCTTGAGCTCCTCACCACGATTAATCACAATATATACATCATGCAAACGGGGTCAAAACCGGGGACGTGACACAACCACTAAGTACAACTTAGGTGGTAACATTCTGGCTCCAACTGTGGGACGTGTGCTCGATCTGGTCTTTAAGGCAAGGAGAGCATACGAGAACACCCGAATCTCTGGTTTATATACCCTGTAAAAACATCTCAACTTGACAAGAAAAACCTCAGTAGCACAAGTTTTATAAAAAACCAAATGATCCATTAAGTTGATTTATTTAAAAAACATAAATGTGACTAAGTAAAAGAAGTAAAGTTTTATTATCACTAAGTATAAATGCAGAAAGTAAATGCCCTCTTTCAAGGAGCTTATTTTCCTATTCTAAGCATGATATAAAAAGGGGTTAGGTGTAATCAGAAATCCAATGTAACCACCTAAGCATTTTATTAACATAAAAAAAAATTTCCTTATCTTTGGTTACCAGCCAAAGTAAGGATACCTTATTCAGAAATTGCAAACCTGCGTGATGATTCAGAATGGGAGGGATGGATGGGAGATCATAGGCATGAACAACGTCATAAAAATTCTTCCCGATCTTGTATGTGCTCATGCAGGCTGCTTCTATCCATGACTGGATAGGACTGATATACCGATCAGAATGATGAGGTAGACTAATTACACCATCATACTGATCATTGGGGCTTATCAAATGATAACTTGTTGCACAAGCCCCAGGTAGCTCCAAATCATAAGGAACCTCTATATGTGAAAAAGAAGTCTGAGACTGAATTTCCATTGACTGCATCACATCTGACTTTTCACAATACTGTTTCTCAATGTCTTCATTACTGATACCCTTGTGTGGCTCTGCATGGTATGATTCTGAATGATCACATGAAAATTCTGAATGCTCCTCCTCCATACTAAGGTTCTCCCAGGAATCCAAATCTGTGCTCCCCTCTATGGACGTATCATAGATTGGACTTCCACAAATTTTTGAATAGACACTTCCATTGTTGGTCATACCATGGATGGGATTCTCCATAATATTTTCACAAGTTGGCTTATCTATGAAACTCCAATAGTCATTACTCCCATCCATGTCATATGTAGGGGACTTTTCATCCATGGCATCATGCTCCTGCCTATCCATGTCCTCCTTGTATTCATAACAATATTCTTCAAAGAAAATGTTACAAGGTAATAAACTTTCCAAAGTTTCATCAACATGTGGAGAACAAGGTCTAGTGTCACTACACACCATACTGATCTTATCATAAGTTTCTTTATAGGCTTCTATCATGATATCATGAAGAGGATCTTCAATATTATCTTCCATCAAGGAAACCTTTTGGACCTGTTCAATGGGATCACTTGGTATGTGTTGCTCATTGGATTTCTCTAGAGGGATTTCTGGAAAGGTATCAGTTTTGCAACATACTTGAGAATACACCAAATCTTCAATGTCTTCAGCTATGGTGACATGAGGAGATTTTTCAACAATGTGTTCCATTATGGGCTCCTCGTGGAGCTCTTCACTATGATCATCTTGGATTTTCCCTTCCTCGGAATCTTGCTGTGTATTGGGAGATACCTCATTTTCTTTAAGAATATGCTTAATTGCCTCATTTCTTAAATAACCTCTAGGATGATTTTTTATGGGAGTATCCTAAACCTCTTCTTCACTTAAATGTTCAAGAAATGATTCCAAGTCTTCAATACTTTGTATCATGGAAAAAGGTCCATCATATGTTTCCATGTGATACTCTGTCCCAGATAGGTAGAAGGTACAGATCTTTTGAAGGAACTTTTTTAAACCATTCATACTACCCCTACCATCATGCCACTGCTCTAAACAAATCCAAAGGAAGCTTGGAAAAGAAGTTATACACTTATTAGGAAGGCCCTGATAAAACCAACAACCGGCCTCACCCCAAAAAGTACGAGCAAATATTTCCATCATATTGTCTTCATGAAGAATATTGAAGTTAGCAATCAACTGAAGGAAAGATTTGACATGCCAGATTGCCGAATCACCATAATTTCCATGAAATTTCGGAAGCCATTTATATGCATCCTCACAATCATTACAAAAGTTAGGAAAACCCGGGACGTTTGAGAAATCGATAGGCTGAAAAATTCTGGTTAACCGGGCACCACATTTCTTCTTTAATTCATCCATATCAAAAATTAATAGTGTGCATTTGATATAACAATTAAACCTTGTACTGACAAGGTGGAGCTGTCAGATGAGATTTAAAGGTTTTAACATGTCGCATGGGGTCATCTACACACAACAAAACTTCACAAGTTTATGAGAAAACAAGGTTTTATCCCTTCAATGGAGTCGCCATGTGAAACAAAAAAATAAGCATTTATGAATCTTTTCACAAAAATTATTTTTTGCTTTTCTTTGTAAAAATAAAAACTGGAAAAAAGTCAGTGGAGTCGCCAGATGAATATTAAATATCTACTTTAAGCATTCATCAAAGAAAGAAAAAACAAAAAGGAAAAAATCGTACTCGGGAATAAAAAGATTTATCCCCGGCAACGATGCCAAAAAGTGTTGCCGCCTTTTCACACACCTGGAACACGTGGCAGAAATCTTCAAGCCACTCGGTGTGTCCTTGGGGGCAAGTCTCGAGTCAAGGCTGTCACCTTGTCCTTGACTCCTCCGTTTAGGCTCAACTCCTAATGGAGCCAACGGGGGTAGACCCTATTAAGTTATTAAGGATGATTTCTTAGTGTAATGATGTTGTACTGAATCAGTTATTTAGGAGTTTGAATATTTTGACTATAAACAATCAAGATGACAAGATACAAAGATACACACGAAAGCACAAAGTTGATACACAATATAAATATGAAGCAAAAAAAAGACCAATGCCTTAATAATGGAGTCAAAATAGATCAGTGTGCTTGCATGTGTTTGGAATAAATGTCTTGTGATTGCATCTTGGTATGTTTTAAGTTAAAAATGAAGTATGAATTGATTAAATTAGGCTAAAGAGGGACTCCAGATATACCCGAGAGTACTTGGAGGATGTCCAAAACAAAGCCTATACGGCTACCCGCAAGGAATATGTGGGCTGAAATGGAGTCTCTGGGGCTATGTTCATAACGCACCCGTTACGGTGTGATAGAGATCGGCACCCCGAGGTCACTTTTCAGTAGGTTCCTGCTTCCTTTGGGTATTTTGCCACCGAAAAGGTTTGATCGAGGTGTTGGATTTTCATCTGATGGTTTGTTAATTGGGGAGGGTGAGTATTAATTATGCTAGTCACCCAAGTGCTTTTGATACAGCTTGACTGATCAGACGAACCGCAGCCAAGTGCAGAGCATACACACTGGAGTCTTGTAAATTTTAATAAGTTATTAAGAGATGTGTTCTTGTTTAAAAGAAAATCCTCCAAGAGCCTCTTTCGATCCAAGTGGATCTCAATTGGGGAATCAAGGAGGGGTTAATTTTAAAGCTGCTGAAAACAAATGATAGAAAAAACAACTACACAAATATGGTTTTCTGATTAATCCTACCACGAATCTCTTTCCCCTTTCGGGTCACTCGGGAAATCGTGGGGTAAGTATTATGTTTACTTTTGAAAATAAGATATGGAATATGGAATTAACAACAATATAAAATATACTACCCTGCAAATTAGATCAATTCTAGTGAAAGGAAGTAAGCAGAAAACGACGAAAAAGGCACCGACGCGAATCCCCCTAGGGGGGATGGGTAATGGGCTCGAAAGAGCCTATTCAAAGGATGATTTTACTACAGAGTTTACAATATAAAAGAACTGATAAAAAATATCTTTCTTGGTCCTTATACAGGCTGAAACCAAGATATTACAGTTTATATAAAAAAATTACAAATTATGTGACAAAAGAGAGACCCCTGGGGGGATTTGAGCGCTCCAAAAGCCACTTTGGACAGAAGCTTCCTTTCTTCTCTGTTATACCTGATAAATGAAATCGAGTGAATTAGAATAACAAATTCCCCAAATCACTTTAATATTGCCTTTGGGTCAGCCTACTTTATCTCACAAAACTATGTAATTAAACTAGCTAAACCGATGAAAAAAGGAACCAAGGAAAGCAAGCTTTCCTTGGGATATTGGCTTGCTGTTTTTGCAGCCAATTAAAAGAACTGATTGCAGAATATTGAAATTATTTAACAGCAAAATAAACTACCTTAATAGCAAGCTACTAATTGATTCAATAAACTACTTGCGAAACTAAGGCAATTTTAACTAGATCTCTTGAATTTGAACTTTAAGTGCACAATGAAACTAAGATCTAGAAATTTGAAGGTATATTGCTAATTAGATATATGTATGCTTTTATTTATGAGATAGATCAGATTTAAAAAGAAACCTTAAAGTAACCAGTTTGAGGAAAGTTTAATCATTTTTAAAGGAGGAAGAGAGAGAAAGAGTGTTTGAAGCCTGGAAATGTTGGGCTTTGGATTTCTCTTTGGTGGAACACCGAGGGACTATGTCATTTGTAAGATATTGAATATGTGGAAAATTCAAACCAGCTCAACCTATTCTACCAGCGAGATCATCTGCAACTTAAAAATCCTTGCACAGACAGATGGTTAAAACATAGGTGCTGCCGAAAGAGATGATTGGAAAGCATGCAATTAAACTTAAAATACATACAATTCCAATGGATCTAGAACAAGCAGCAGTAAGAGCATAAATCAAACTAGAATAAACTCTTACCCTAACAGGAGGGAACTCTCTCCTTCAAGGCCAACAAATAACCAGCAAAGCAATGATAAACAAAAGCAGATTATATCTCATAAGCATTTGACAATCAACATCCACACATGAAGAGCATTACACCATAGATCTTGCCTCCAAATATTATTTATTCCAAAATGAAAAAACAATACAGCACAAGAGCAACAACACCTCAATCCCAGTTCTAACTAGCTTGGAAGAGGAGGATGTTCCTGGATATATACAATTTACAGGCCATCTAGCCCAGGGGGGGTGCAATTACTCATGGAATCAAGTGAAATCAACTGATGGAGAGTCCATCAATGCTTGATCTGCGTCTAGCTGAGCCAGATCTGAGTCTCACTGAGTGCAACTGTCAATCGGGGGGATGATCTGACTGACACCTCAACATGTTGACTGAAAAATCCACCAAAAATCATCCAGTTGAGCCAAAAACGTGTTGAGGAGAGAGGGAGGGTGAAATTCCCCATAAATACCACTATAGATCAACTCTAGATCTGATTTGATCCCCTCCTTCAGTCAAGGATTTGTCAGATCCAGTCAATCTGCTCCAGATCTGATTGATTTCAGTCAAATCGGTTGAGAATCCATTGATTTATTTGATTTTGGATTTGCTCCATTATTCATCAATTTATTAATTAAAATAATCAATAATTGATTTTTGGGGCTTTCTTACCTGAGTGATGGAAGGTCCCTCAAAACTTAGGAAATAGCGGGTCCACGGGTTTACATGGTGCTCTTAGCTTGAAAATGAGCACCTACATGACTGAAACTGATTATTTGGCCCACTTTTATTACAAAATCAATTTTTCCAATTAAACTATTAAAAAATAGCCTAAGTTTTGGAAAAATTAAATTTTAATAAAAAACACTGAAAAAACTAAAAAATTGAAAAATTGAAAAACACCTAAGGGGACTTGGACATGTTCATATGACTCAAAAATGATGTCTAGCATGTTTATACATTGACACACAGACTCTAATAACCTCAATAGGCCTAAATGCCAAGCTGGCCACCCCAACTTTGGAGGTATGGAGTGAAAAACTCAGAAATTATCAGTCGTTTATTCAACAACCAATAATAACCAAGGGAAAAAACACCCTAGGCTGATCGGATTAACAAATGAAGTCTAAGAGACCGAGTCTTTTATAGACACTATCATGCTAGAACATTTATTACAATTTCCCCATGGGGTATGAACATGTGATATGATACAACAAGCACTTCCTAGAAGTACTTCCAAAGGTCTTTTTCAAGTCCGAACAAGTCAACCTTGTCCGGTTCACCAGGCTCACTTGATAACAACCACTAAGTACAACTTAGGTGGTAACAATAGCATACCAACATGCTCTGCAATGGTTGAACTTCTAACCGTTATAACTTCTTATAATTGAACGTAGCAGGTAGTCACCCAAACATCTCGGCATCCTCTATATAAGCATGTACATTATGTAATATATACATATTTCTGATCATCATCTAATTCCTTCATCTTTCATGGATAAGAAGTAATAGATTGGTTCAAATTATTGCATATTGTCTAAGTGTATATCTCTTCTAGAATTCCTGCATATTCCTGCTTTGTTGTATCTCTTTATATGTTTCTGCCACAATAGAGCTTGACTCATTCAATCGAATTTTATCCCCAACATGCACCTAGGCATGACCTGGATCAAAGTATGTCGGTCAGATCATCGTCAATGCCGAAGAAGAAAAGGAAGGGACAAAATCCTAGCTCTCTGTTTTTGAAGAAGAGGCTGACTAGAACATCTGCTAGGAAAGCAAAGGAATCTACGTAGATGGGGCCATCAAACTTAGGAGTTGTGGAATCAGCAATGAAAGAATGGGTGTCTGCTAAGGATATACCTGGGTACATACCACCCTATCGACCCAGTGTGCAGGCTAGGAAACTCACCAAGAATTAGAAATACGAAGTGAGGGTGCCAGTGATACCATAGGGTATGGTATGTGCTACAGACATTGTACCGTCATTGATGAGAATGAAGAACGAGGACCATGCCTGCTAGCATTAGAGGATGTTACAAAGGACCATATGTATGAATGGTAGCAGTTGGAGGTGGCCTAATAGAGCACATTCCATAGGACTAGGCATGCGAGTTAGACAAAGCAGGATTGTTGGGTTTGATCAACATGTCGCGTTTTGGGTGATTGAACGAAGCAAATTCTTGTGTAAAGCATATTTTGGTAGGATTCCAAGAAGGATTTTGGTGGCTGGATAGGTCGGTCGAAGTCACTATGGGGATTATTTCAGACATAAGAGGGATGCCCAAGGATGGGCCAAACCCCTCGCAGTGTTTCCGAGGAAAGGATAATGACAAGAAGCTTGCGACGACATTAAAGAAGAATTATGATTTAGAGTGTGATAGGAGGGATTACCGCATCAATACTATCAATGACCAGACGATGCGCATTGGAGCAAGGATTTTGGCTAGCAAGGTGGCCAGGAAGAACCTCCCCATCCAATGTAACTCAGGGGTGATTGCATGTGCTGAGTAGTGCATGCAAGGAATACAAATGAATTGTTCATTGTTTTTGCTGAACCAATTGATGGAGGATGCAATAGCGGTGCAGGCACTCCTCCGCCTGTTTACTTATAGTTGTCTTTTGATCTTGATAGCACTGGTAGGGTGGATGGAGCCAGATGATTACCACGGTATGGAGGTAGAGGCAGTAAAAGTCTACAAGGGTGCACACTATCAAAACATGTAGTGGGTAAGGGATCCAAAATGGCTAAAGGACTGTACATTACAATTTTGGATTTATTGGGAAGCACTGCAGGAGGAAGATACAAATGTTCCACGAATCACTAAGGACGCTGTGATGAAGTACTAAAGGATTGCATATTTTTTTATTGGCCCACATGCCATTCATGTGCAAGCATGGAATGCCCCGGATAGGCAGTGGTTATCAACCTTGTATAAGCTATCTGATGGGGAGCTCTCAATGATTGTTGACGATTGGCCCGCCTCATGGAGAGAGTCAATCAATTTAAAAGAAGTATCAACGGGCCCACTAGGGGATGCGCTAGTTGATCTAGTACATGTAACTGATCCACAAAGTCTACATGATTCAGATGCAGAGTCGACACAGACACCTATAGACTCAGATGTGGAGCATGCAATCAAGGAATCAAGGACAAAGAAGCGCTAGAAGGAGGGTGCAAATAGTAGCACAACATCAAGAATGGAGGCACAGTTGAATCAGCTTGTCAAGGCCGTAACAGATTTAACAGATCCGACAACAAAGGAAATGAAGAAATCAACAAAAGATGGATTTGAGGAGGTAATAACAAAACTTGATTCTTTGTATGATGTTGTTTTGAAGAGAGTGCCAGAAGGAGCGATTGTGCAAGACTTTGTCTCAATCAGGACTGAGACGCAGGTTCGGAATGTTCAAATTCCCCTGACTGCGATTGAGACCAGCAATGAGGATTTGAATGCATCCTTGCAGAAGTTGCAGGACTTATCTAACAACATCAACATGGTTTCCATGCAGACGTTGGTGCACATGCAACGAGTCGCCAACCATGAGTTGGCAGAAAGAGAGGAAAACATCAGCGGTCACTTTTTGCAATCACAGGAGAAGGAAGTCGAAGCACAGAAAGAGATTGAATAATTAAAGAAGGTGCAAGAGGAGCCAAAGGCGAAGAGTGTCACAGAGATTAGAGAGATGAAAAGGGAGAAATATTGACTAGTAGTTGAGAAGGACAAACTTTGGGATGATAGTGTGCAGTTGCAAGAGCCAATTTTAAAATCCTGTTAGTATGTCTACGAGAGAATTATGGAACTAGATGTAGTAGAAAAAGAAAAATTTATTGCGGCATCATGGCACAGTTGTAGTGAGACAATGTAGATATGAATGCAATAGTGCATCTCGACACACCCCCTGAAAAATTTGCTAAAAGGAAGAGTGCCATAGAGGATGTGGCAACACAACTAGAAGAGATGGAGTTGGTAGCAAAGAAATTCACTGATGCAACGACGCAATTTTTTGGAAGCGATGTCCAAGGTGAACAGTTAGCGCAACTGACCAAGCAATTGCAGGAGGCCGAGGGGCAACTAACGACATAAAAAAAACATTGAGAACAATGCCACCAATTGTTGATATTACAAAGAATGAATAACTAAAGGAGTTGTAGCAGTGTGTTGGAAAGGCTTAGGAGTGCTAGTGGAAGCGCATTGAGCAATTAGATGATTTTTAAGATGGAGCACAGATTTCTGTTAAGGCAGTTGCTGTGCTAACATCCATGGATAAAGGAAAGAAGGAGGTTTCTAAGAATATAGTGGAGCACCCATTGACACATGATTTGACAAGTCAAGAGATCGTTGAAAAGGTCAAGATGCAAGTCAAGGAGATCAGTCAACAGTATGAATAATTCAATCTGAATATCAATGAGAACACCATGTCCAACTGACGTGGCTCAAGATGAGCCATAAGATTATGTTGAGGGATTTTTGGTAGGTGGTTTTGGGATAAAATAGTTGTGCAGCATCGTGGCTACTGCACAAACTCAAAGACATTGCACAAGTGGAAAAGGGCGCACAAAGTGGAAATGGAATATTTTACGTATTCTTGTGTCATATTTTGTAGTTTTGGACCATATTTTGTGGACATTGGTCATTATTTTGTAGATTCAATTAAGAGTTAGTTAGGAAGTTGTCTAAGTGGACCTTGAATGTAGAGGCACAAACCTATAAGTAGATGTAGAATTGCAAGTGTGAATTATCGATCTAAAGAGAACACTTGGTGAGAAATATTTTGGATCATCTTTGTTTTGGAGAGAACTTGTTAATCTGTGAACTGTTATGAAGAATCTATGATTTTGAGTGGAAGTAACATGACAAGATGGGAGTTGATCTAAATCATCATGTTCTTTTCTATTTTCTTGTTTTACTGTTTCCTACGACTAAATTATGAATGCAATGGGTATCTGCGACATGGATCTATAAATTATGCATTGTTTCCTTGGTTTAAATGATGTTATCTTGTTGGATCTGTTTGTGCATCATAAGGTTTATTGCAGTTATTATATAATGATGTGATATGTTGAAGAATGATATGGTTCTGTTAATGCATGAGTTGAATCATCAGATCTGTTAATGTTGCACTAAGATGAATAAGTATATGCACACTGTCCGTCTCTCATTCTACGAAAAGTTGGTTCTGTCAGCTCTCCCTCGAACATCTTGGGTGAGACTTCATCCACTTTGAGGGTATTTTTAGATGGGGTAAAACCTGTCTGGGTCGGTGCTCAGGGAGATCACGATGGTTTGGGTGTCAACAGAGTGGGAACCCCTATCAACTAGTTTTGTTATATGAGTTTGCATCAACACTAGTCTTAACCTGCCAAATTTGGAAAGGTTAACAAATTACCCCATTAGTCATCAACCACACTGGCCTCCCATGCCTACAAAAATTCGTTCATACATCCCTAAGTTTGAGGGGAAGGTAAGCGAGGACCCCAAAACCACATTCTGTATTTCCACTTATGGTTTTCATCGAAAAACATTATGGATAACTCTGTTAGATTGAGGTTATTCCAATGCACATTTATGGGTGTTGCATCCAAGTGTTGCATCGAGCTGCCTCATGCCACTTACCACGACTTCTCCTTACTCACTTCAATGTTCCTTCAGTACTTTCAGCTACCCATCCGTTATGATGAGGGGTGGTTATCCTTTTATCCTATGGCCAGACCATCGGTACCACATCATATATCATATCCATGAGTGGTGACGTCAATGTAGCTTGTGCAAGATCCAATTGGATGATAGGATCTTCCTTGACTGGTTTCTCAAAACCTTACTCCCACCCATAGCCAAGGATGTTGCATTTGAGTGACCTCAAACCGAGGAGGAGGCCACCCTAAAACCTTAGTAGTTTGACTTGATTTATGCCCAGTCCGGTTACTTATACACTCTCATACCTGATGCTCCTCGAGCGAACACCTCGCGCCGAGATACGCTAGGGGAATAGCATGCTGCTGATGGAGTCATCATATCTATTACCCAACACCCCTAGTTTTACGTAGTCTCTCCCATGATGCCACCACACCCGGGTAACACCCATTGTGTTTCCCAACCTAGTTATGCCCCTGATTAATCATGTGTGATGGCTCAATATGGAGCTAATCCATCTTATGATCCCCCTAATTACACCCCTGATTACTCACGCATGACGTATCAGTCCGAATCCACCACCTCATATGCACCTCCTGCATCAACTCCTCGTGTTCATGGAATTCCTTGTTCGACACATTCATGTTCTAGCCAGACGGTCAGATTTGCAAGCTCTTCAGCTCCTCCATTCTATTACGCATAGCCTGTGCAACCTACTCCATCTCCGACCTTGAATCCTCCAGTTTCTATGGGATAGGTTTATGCTCCGTAAAAACTTCCTAACCATCCCACCCCCAATAACCAACAAGGGCAAGGAAATAACAAGAGAGGTAGAAACCAACGAAATAACCAACCCCAAGGAGGCGACCAACAACCCAACCCTCCAAACAATAATGGTGTTGACACTCCTGCATAGAATCCCCAGAATGCCAATTGTCCTGGAAAGAACTCATAGTTACAGACCAACCATCTGTGTGTTATATACAACACCTACGCTCATTACACTCATTAATGTCCTTACATGGATCACATCCAACAACTCCTTCAAAATGGCAATCGACATGATCCAAACAAGGTGGCTCTGGCTCAGGACAATCTTGAAATACCAGGTCCTCCACCTTTGATGCTCCAAAACCCCTTACCACAGCAAGGGATGGTTGCAACCCAACCCTTAGCACCACCTTCTCTCGCAGATCTTGCTGCAGCCCCACTTGTTGAGGCTGGTGTCCATTACCTCATGACGTTGTCATCCGAAGTCAATCTTTAGACATAATGCAACTAGTATGGCTCCACCATAGAAATCATTGACCCATCCACGGTGTCTAACTCTACCAATTCTAACATGTCTCTCCACTTACCAAGACCCCCACAGATGGGGCGGCTAGAGTCCCACAGTTTCCTATGCGTCGTGTTGCAAACAATGCTACTGCCAGAGATGCCCTCAAATATAGAATAGTTGAAAACTTGGCCCAATCCCGTATAGCCATGTCCACTTTGGAAGTGCTTAAAACTTTCCCATCACATCTTAAATCGTTTTTGTATGTGTTAGGTGTTGTTGATCTCTCTAATTGTAGGTTGATCACATTTGACTTGGATTAAGGAGAGCCCTGGACACCATCTACCATCGCCTTCTAGGTTCTGGTCTCAATTTGGATGGTCATACATCGATATATTATTGATGAGGGGGCATCCACCTGCGTCATGTCAACCTTTGTTTGGAAGAAATGCGGGTCCCCTACCCTCCAACCTTCCACCACTATTCTTCACGCCTATGATGGCCTCTCTACTTAACCACAGGGGATTCTCACAAACATTTCTTCTGAGCTAGTTGGTAAAATGGTGTTGATTGACATTAAGGTTGTCAATGCTCAACTTGATTATAAACTCTTCCTAAGATGTAGCTACATCTATGCGATATGAGCCATGGCCTCTACCGTCTTTCAACTGCTAATTTTCCCTCATGATGGGGTGATCATGACTATCAACTAGTTGACATACTATGATCTTAAGGGGCTGACCACACCGAAACATTTCCTTCTGACTATCAGCTCCACCATCGATAGAGTGTCCATTCCATATTTATTTGTTATTGTCCCGGGACTGTTCACCAACACCCCTATGATAGACACCTTTTTTTCCTTACCACCTCCACCATCGTCGACTAACATATCTTACTTGTGAACCATCACATCCTGTACCATCCCAACCACCTCGGAGCCTCAGTCACAACCTCAACCATAGTCACTTGGGAATTATTGGGATTTGTTCCGGATCCCTACGATTCCCTTACTTTTTCCACCATCTAGAATCGTAAGCAAGCCCGTTGTGGCTACTCTCAACTTACCTAATTTCACATTGGGAGTTCTTGTGTGGTATCTCGACCCACCCACTCAACCCTCGGTTCCCCATGTGATGTTGACTCCCATCCAACGCATTGAGACAGCGTCTTGTCCGCCTATTTTTACTATGCCAAATACAACATCCATCAACTTTTAAAAAACAATAACTTAATTAAAAGGAAACTCAGAAATCGTAATATTTAAAATTGTACTAAATCACAAAAACCTAAAACTCGAGCCCATTTTAGAAATGAAAGCCTAAACCTCAAGCCCATTTTAGAAACTGGCAAAGTTTGAAGACAAACAAAGGAATAAGACGACAAGTCAATTTCTATAGATTTTTCACAAAATTACGAAGCATTGATTTTTCACAAATTAATTTCTATATTTTTATTCATATTAACTTTTCCTCAATTTCTAAACTTGTAAATTTTGTACTTAAGGCCTTGAACATTATCTCATTTCCAAAATTCTAAACTCCAGACTTCTCCATATAAAAGGCTTGAAAACAATTGTGGAGTTTTTATACAGTTTTATAATCTAAACAAGCAAATACATTTGGTATTTTACTAATCTGAACATCGCAATGCATTTCGGATTTACTCAGTTTGTTGGGTAATTCAAGCCTCCCTAAATAGTACTTTTAAATCGCTTTTTTAGTTTTTTATTATTATCGGAAATGGATGAAAGATAAATTATAATTTCATAACATTATGTTATAGAATTTGTAAAGTTCTTGATATTTATTTTAATGTTGAAATAATGATTTCATTTTTAACAAATTCATGATTTATAACAAAAAATCAAATTGGAATGAACATATTTGTACAAAGCGTAGAATGGATGCCCCCTTTCAACCTAAATTTACCCCAAATAACAAATTTGACAATTTGTCACGTCATAAAATTTTAATAAGTGTTTTAGTTTGAGGTTTCCATGGCGATTGTTAGGTCCTTTGTGGTGTTTGTTTGTTGGTGTTGAGAGTGGGATCTCCCCCACATTTCCATTGATTTTTCACAAATCAATTTCTATATTTGTCTTCATATTAACTCTTCCTTAATTTCTAAACTCGTGAATTGTGTACATAAGGGCCTAAACGTTATCTCATTTCCAAAATTCTAAACTCTAGAATTCTGCATATAAAGACCTGAAAACAATTGTGGAGTTTTTATATGGTTTTATAATCTAAACAAGGAAATACATTTGGTATTTTACTAATATAGGACATGCCAATGCATTTTGAATTTACTCAGTTTCCTGGGTAATTCAAGGCACCCTAAACGATACTTTTAAATCATTTTTTTTTGTTATTATTATTACTGGAAATGGGTGAAAGATATAATTATAATTTCATAACATTATATTATAGAATTTGTGGTGTTTTTAATCCAATTCGAAAATTGGTGAAAGATATAATTATAATTTCATAACATTATATTATAGAATTCGTAATATTTAAAATCGTACTAAATAAAAAATCTTTGGCCCGGATGACACATTAAATAAGATGGTGCTCTAATAATGTCATATGTTGAAAAATTGATTCAAAAAGATGGTGCTCTAATAATGTCATCATCAAAAGGAGAGATAGGAGTTTTATACTCCTCATGTGAAACCATTAAAAAGAAACCTTTCACCCATACTTCATTAGGTTGAATGCTGCAAACTATGTGTTATCTCCCAAAATAAATTTAGTTTTCAATAAATTCACTCAGATGATTTATTTTTTGATAAGATGAAGATTTCAAGTCATATTATGAAGGATATTAGGGTGGATAACAAAATGAGGATCTCTGATGTTCTGTTATGTGATAAAATTAAAAATTTTAGCTTTCGTTGGCTTAGGCGAGCTTTCCAACAGCTCATTAGCCACCGAAAAGCTTTGATTTTGGCAACTAACAGTTTAACGCAGGACCATGATTATCCACCGAAAGCTGGCTCATGAAGTTATTTGTTAAAAATTTGGGAAAAGGACTTTCGGTGGCTTAGACGAGATTCTCAGGCGCTCATTAGCCACCGAAAAGCTTTGGTTTTGGCAGCTTAGCGAGCAATTATAGGAGGAAATTAACCACCGAAAGCCAATAAAATACGTTTTTGGAAAGGGCGTCTTTTGGTGGCTTGGGTGAACATGTCGGTTGTTCATTAGCCACTGAAAGCTCAAATTTTGATAGTTAGTAGAAAAAGCCCTAGGTTCTCTTAAACACCAAAAAGGATGAAAGATGAAATGGTTAACTGTCCATCAAATCAAAACTTGTCATCACAAGACAAGTCATAATTTGGAAAAGTAAACCATCGAAAGGACGGGGAAAGTGCAGTAAGTCATAAGTTGATTATTGAAGAGGTCACTATTTATCTGACCTAACTTATGGGAATCAAAACCCTAATATGCCCTCCATATGTCCCATGACTGCAGAAAATCTTCACTAAATACCAAGTTCAATTAAAAAAATGATTATTGGGCAAGCCGTCTCGAAGATATCACCAAAATATATCGTCCTCTCACTCAAGCATTTACTAAGTAGTTAAACCCTCAGAATCAGTTCCCTACCTCCAATACACTCCACCTTCTATTACATGCATCCTTACTACTCGAGGATACCTCTGAAAATCATCATGCTAACCTCTTCCATAGAATTTGAATTCATTTTTTGCAGGCACTCAGGAGCACAATTCAGAAATGAAGAAAGGAGGGCCTGCTCTCAGGAAAGAACTGGGAGACATCAGCTACTTGGAATCACATCCAGAACTCTGCCACTTCTTCAAAGATGCAAGCTGCTACAAATTTGTGAGAAAATTCAAGGTTCACACCAGCAGGTTGCTGAAGCATTTTCTCTCTCTTTCGATGGCTCCAAGGCACTGATAGGTAAGAAGGAGTTCATGGTGGATGAAACCCTAATTGCATAAGTGACTGACATCCCAAGAGCTGGGGAGAAGTGGTTTAAAACCACCATTACTAAATATGTGGAGTTCAGATCCTATTTGAAGCCCAAACACAAAGAGGTGGTGTGGAAGAAAATTGTTCAATCCACCTCGCTAGAAGAGAGGTGGCAGCAATTATTGAAAGCCATTGTGGTATATATAACTTGTGAAGGTAGATATAGTAGGGCAATGATATATCATTTCAAACTAATGAACCATTTTATAGGAATAAGCCCTCTGAATTTACCTTTCTACTTACATAGGAGCCTGACAAATATGTCACAGCAGGTGAATGCTCAGCCATCTAAGAATGGTGGAATATTGTCTCACCATGGCCTTATACAACTCCTTATCCAAGAATTGTTGAAGAGGAGAAATATGGCATGGACACATTCTTTTTTTGGAATGGTTTTGAAACATTCCTACAACCAAAAGAGAAGGGAAAGTCGCCTTCAAATAATTCCACCACCACCAGTAGTGGAAGGAGGAAAATAAGGGTTATTTCACCAGCGACAGTAGAGAAACCTTCTTCCCCTTATAAAACCAAGCAGGCTAAAAGAAAATTAGACTTCAGTGAAAAGGGAAAGGAAATCATAGCACATAGTGAAAACATTTTGAACCTTCCCTACTGAGATTCAGAAGAAGAAAGGGAGGAAGGTGATGACCTAACAGAGCAAGTGGTAGCAAAAAATGAAGAACTTCCATCACCCACACCAAAAGATCAGGATAAACCAATGGAAAAAACTTCCTCTAGCAAGCCTAGGGCACAGAAAGTAAACCAGTTACTGAGACAACTGTATGAGATGGAAGTTTTAGAAAGAGAGATAAAAAAGAATATTGCAATGTTGACCAAGAGGAATAAGGAGTAGCACCATTCTTTCCTGGAGATGAGAGGAATGTATATCTTGCTGAAAAGAAGAAACCTAAGATACATGAAGGACAACACCAGGTTGTACAGGATGATCAGGCTTCTGAGGCTACAAGTGAAGAATTCCAGAACAAACCCTAGCACTCATTTTGCACTAGAAACCCTAGCCTAAGAAGCAGTAAGCCTTCAGAATCGAAAATCAATCCAGGCTGCTGCTGATCTTCCAAACATTGAGCAAATTGAAGAAAGGTTAGAAGGTAAGCAACAAAACTGAAAGGTGTAATTTGGGAGGTTGCTTAAAATTTTGCAAAATAAGGGCTTTCAGTGGCTTAGGCGGATGTTGAAGTGGTTCATTTGCCACTGAAAGCAGCACTTTTGGCAGCTAACAGACCTGAAATTTGGATTCCTTAACCACCGAAAGTAGAGAAAGGCATAGAATCAAATTTTGGCACAAAAGACCAATTTTGGGTGAACATAACTAGCTTAGGGATGAAGTGTAAAGATGAAAGGCACTGAATAACACCATCACATACGGTATGCTCCAATTTTGCAATTACATCAAGGAAGAAAGGGTCACAAACCCTACCTGTTTTAGAAAACAATGACTTATCTAGTAGAAGACTAGTTATAGCTATATCCCCAGTATTCAATGCAGTCATCAAAAGGTTCAAATAGTGAACGAGTTTTACAGTTAGATAGACTAGTAGTTAAATTAGGGTTTTTTGACCTAATTCTGCAAAAAACAATTATTTTGTCTATTTTTAGTAAATCATATCCAATTTTTTAGGATGTGAATATTTTTGTACAGGGTATAAAGCCTAATACTTATGTTATATAAAAGGTTTGACTTCAGGGACCTATAAACCATTACTATTATCAAGCTTCTCATATTGTTCATGGCCTAATATAAGCTCTTTTTCTATCATATGTTCAGCTTCCATTTCTTATCTATTATGTGCTTATGCTTGAATGTGTTATTCAGGTTTATTCATTTTATTTGATGTCTGATAGATATCATCATGTTTGCATGTTGATTATTTGAATTACAAGTAATTTCCTTGTTATGATTAGCCATTTATATATAATTGTTTTATGTATGAATCTGCCAGCATGATAAGTTCTCCATCTCTGCACCATTTTATCAAACCTCTAAACAGTGGTAGTTAGAAGCCTTCTCCTTGATTGAGTTTCATGCATGTCTTGAGAGTGTGAGGTCCTATAGGTCACATGACTTGATCCAATTAGAAAAACCATAAAAAAATTTAAGTGACCAGGCATCCTCAAGCTGCAACCTAGAGGAGTTTCCTGGAGTAATAACAAATTGGCGCCGTTGCCGGGGATAGGAGATTGAATCTCAGCTTCCATGGGATATGACATAGATCATGATTTGATGATAGACAAAGTTTGGACACTATTCTAGTTGTAATCATCTATCTGGAGACTCCATTGGAATAAGGTGGATTCAAGAAGACCAAGTACTAGAGAAAACCCTCAAGGGCCACCAAGAACACCGGTTTTAGATTCACAAGAGATTCTAAGAAGAGATAGGGCTTCACTAAGGAAAACCTCCAATGCTACAAAGGAAGCTACATCAGGTATTTCAAGAGATATTCCTGCTATTATTTCTTCTGCCGAAACATTTGATTCTCAGGAATTTATAAATACATCAAAAAATTTTATGGTTTGGGTATCTTCAAGCACTGTTGCTTGTGAATATCCAATCCCTGGTGACTCCCCTGAGATAAATTTACCACCAACACTTGTTCATCTACCACCCAAAGCAGTAGTATTTTCTTCCACCCTTTCCATACCCATTTCCAGCACAGTTTCCCCTTTGACCAAAATGGAAAGTATCCTAGTAGCTAGGTATGCCCCTCTGAATTTACCTAACCCCCTCTCAACCATTCCCACTGAAGAGTATCTCAAATACATGCCTAAATTCACTGGAGAGGGAGATTTCATAGCTGAAGAACACCTAGAAGCATTCTATAGTTATGCTGAGAACATAAATATAGAACAAGAAGATGCGTGGACTAGGGTTTTTGTGCAAATCCTAGATGGTCAGGCTAGGAAACGGTTCAAAGAATTGCGTGCTGGATAAGTAGCAGGCATTGAAGCCCTAGATGACAATTTTCTAAAGCATTGGGGAGAGAGGAGAGACCACCTCTATTATATCACCGAGTTTATCAACTTGAAAATGGAGAATGGAGAGTTTGTTTCCAAATTCACCAAATGGTTTAACAAGATGTTCAGCAAGATCCCCGCTAAGATCAAGCCAACTGATACCTCGGCCAAGATCACCTATGCAAATGCCTTTGACTCTGATTTCTACCTACTCCTCAGATAGAGGAGATCTACCTCCCTATCACTCATGCAGGATGATTCCTTAGAGGTAGAATCTAACATTGTAGCATCTCAGAAAGTCAAAGGAAATATAGATAGGAAGAAGTAGCCCATAGACCCTCTTGGGGCTTCTTCATCAGAGAACAAAATTGAAAAAATGGCCAAATTGTTGGATAATTTGACTATTGAAATGTCTAAGCTAAAAGAAATAGGGAAGATACCTGTGAGGGGTAAAGGGCCAAGTGATTTTGTTCCCCAAAACCCTAATTTTGTCCCTTACATAAGAGACAACCCCCTAGTCCAGATCCTTCAAAGGGAGAGGAATCATGTTGAAGATCAAAGAATCAAAGCTCCCTTTCAAAATGTTGTACTAGAAGAAGAACCAGAGTTCATTTAGGAATAAGGAGAGGCTGAAGACAGTATCAACTGCATGGAGGATGAAATTGACAACTCTTTTTTGAAACAGGAAAAATATGAGGAAGCCCTAATGAATGACCAGATCAGTGAAGAAGTAGTATATCAGGAAAATGATCAAGGAGGTTATAATCTGAGGTCCAAGATAATTGCTCCCCCTAAGAAGAATGATGTTCCTACAAGGAAACCTATTGCTCTGGCTAAAAAGTTTACTGTTCCACCAAAGAAGATGGATGTCATTCCCAAACAACTGCAAAGTCCAGTACATTCATCAACCCCTGATCCTATCGAACTCAAAGCTCCATTACAAGAGGTAAGGTTTTCTGATAAAATGCATTATTCTTTCAATCTTAAGTCAGAAATTCAGAAATTGAAGATCCATTTCCCATTAATAGAGCTAATGAAGAATGATTCATTCAAATCATTAATACTGAAATCCCTTCAACCGAAGATATGGATAGACATTAACTTTTTCAATCTGGAAGATGATAAGCCTATTGTAACACTAGGCCCTATGATTGAAGAGTTGGATGATTCTTTCCCACCTTTCTACATATCTCTGAATATCCATGACAAAGTCCTTCATAACTGTTTGTTGGACTCAGGATCTTCCCATAACCTAATGCCAAAAGATGTGATGGATGAGCTTGGCCTTAGCATTACAAAACCCTACCATGATCTGTTCTCCTTTGACTCTAGGAAGGTCAAGTGCTTGGGCCTCATTAAAGACCTCATTGTAAACCTATCTCGGCTACCCTCAAAAATCATAGTGATGGACATTGTATTGGCTGACATCCCTTCTAAATTTGGTCTCTTACTGTCTTGATCATGGAGTAAAAGGTTGGGTGGCACCCTTCAGATGGACCTTACATACGCTACAATCCCAATGTTTGGGGGGATACCAAGAGGCTTTACAGAGAGAATCAGCTTGCCCACATCATAAGCAATGAAAAGAATTCTATGAACCACCCCATCTATGAAGTAGACATAGATTTTGGGTCATGCATTCTGCAAATAGATGATTCCCAACAAATACCAGTCTAGCTTACAAATGCCATTTGTCAGTATCCTGAAGAAGTGACCACACCAGTGTGGAGCATGTATTTTGATGGGGATAGTACTCAAGCCTTAGCAGATGTAGGTGTAGTGTTGATCTCTCCATCAAAAGAAATTATTCATTTGTCTTATAAGGTTGATTTTAAAACCACTAATAATATAGAAGAATATGAAGCATCGATGTTAGGAGTGAAAGCTGCCAAGGAAATGGGGATCATGTGCATGAAAATATTTGGATATGCAGACCTTATTATATAGCAGGTCAAGAACACCTTTCAAGAAATGAATGTCAAACTGAAGGCTTACAGTGATGAGGTATTGAATCTCAGAGACTCCTTCATGTTTTTTGAATTGCCATATATACCTAGGGCTATGAATCACCTAGCTGATTCCCTTGCTATCTCTGCAAGTCCGTTTGTTCCCCCTTTACCTCCTAGGCTCAGCTATGATATTCAAGTCAAGTACAGACCTTCCCTACTAGATAATATGAAGTTTTGGAAGGTGTTTGAGAATGATGATGAGCTTAGTTAATTCCTCCAGGTAGTAGATGAATTCTTTGATATGCATATAGATCAAGAAAACCTAAACATGGAAGAATCCTAGCAGCTCAAGTTGAAAGATAAAGTAGCTGATTAGAATATTTTTTAGTTACCCAGCAATTATATACCTCGGGGTCTGGTACCCTTGGAAGAGTTATTTGATCATAATGATATTCCTCTCAAACCTACCAAAAAGCATGAAGACCCTACTGTCCAAGAGAAAAACATAGGTAGACAAAGTCATCCAAGACCTATAAATATGTCCACTGAGTTGACTGCTGATCAAAGGTCCAAATTTTGTGGCTTGATAAAAGAATTTGTTGATATCTTTTCCTGGGAATATAGTGACTTGAAAACCTATGACACTAATATCATCCAACACATGTTTCCATTGTAGAAGGACACCATCCCTTTCAAACAAAAGCTGAGATCTAACAGTCCTATCCTACTACATGTAATTGAAAAATAAATCCATAAGCTCCTCAAAGACAAAATCATAATTCCCCTCAGGTATTCCAAATGGATTGCAAACTTAGTGGTGGTAAGGAAGAAGAACGGGGAGATTAGGTTATGTGTGGATTTCATAAATTTGAACAAATGCTCAAGAAAGACAACTATCCACTACCCAAAATGGAACACCTGTTGCAAAGAGTCTCGGAGACTAGTGTCATGTCATTCCTAGATGGTTTCTTTGGATACAATCAAGTGGCTATGCACCCTAATGACCTAGAGAATACTTCTTTTACCACTCCCTGGGGCACTTTCATGTATGCCAAAATGCCATTTGGGTTGATGAATGCTGGGGCCACTTTTCAGAGAGCCATGGACCTAGCTTTTGTAGGATTGAAAGACAAATTTGTGCTTATATACCTAGATGACCTCACTGTTTAATCTCATAGCCATGAAGAACATTTGCAGCACTTGAGGAGGGTATTTTTGAAATGTAGGAAATTTGGGATATCACTGAACCCGAAGAAGTCCCAATTTGCACTCAATAAGGGGAAACTCCTAGGTCACATAGTCTCAGCTGAAGGTGTGAAGATTGATTCTATTAGAGTTGAAGAAATCTAGAAGTTGTCCATACCCAGGTCAAAAAGGGATATTCAGTCATTTCTGGGTAAGATAAATTTTGTCAGGAGGTTCATCCCTAACTTTTCTGAGTTGGTAAAGCACATAACATCTATGTTGAAAAAGGATGCAAAAATCAAATGGAGTAACCAAGCAAGAAGCTCTTTTGAAGACATCAAGAAGGCTATCATGGAATCTCCCACTCATATTAGTTCAGACTATACCAAGGGTTTATACATTTTCTCCTTTGCATCCTATGACACAGTGGCAGTTGTACTATTACAAAAAGATGATGAAGTTCTGGATCACCCAATTGCATTTTTCAGCAAGACATTGAGGGATGCTGAAATGAAGTATGATCCCATTGAGAAGAAAGCTTATGCTCTCATCAAGTCATTGAAAACTTTCAGGATTTACATTCTACATGAAAAATTACGTGCCTATGTCCCTTCGGCTACTGTAAAGGATGTGTTGACTCAGCCCGACATTGATGGAAAGAGAGCTAAATGGATTGTCAAGCTTACCGAGTTTGACATAGAAGTAAAGCCCACCATGTTAGTGAAAGGCCAAGGTCTAGCCAAACTCATGGCTAAAGAAAACTGTGAACTTTTGGGGATGAATTTCACTTGTGTAAATTCAA
The DNA here is from genome assembly GCA_001517045.1 of Pseudotsuga menziesii. NCBI lineage: Eukaryota > Viridiplantae > Streptophyta > Pinopsida > Pinales > Pinaceae > Pseudotsuga > Pseudotsuga menziesii. The sequence goes on along the minus strand of LPNX010180653.1, from coordinate 19,730 downwards.
CAAATTTGCAAACTGAAGTAGCAATAGAAGTAGTTCAGGATCAGAATGACATTAAACAAGTAGTTGACAACTTGTCCTCATGTGAGTGGTACTTAGGTATTATTCATTTCCTACAAAAATTAGAAGTTCCTCCTGGTCTCACTCCAAATCAAACACGGGCTCTTAAACTGAAGTCTATTAAATTTTGTGTAATTGATAAACTGTTGTATTGGAAAGATCTATCTGGTGTTTTGTTGAGATGTATAGAAAAGAAGAGTCAGATTAGGTCATGCATCAATTTCATTCAAGCATATGTGGATGCCATCATTACTGGAAGACCATGACCCACAAGATTCTGAGGGCTGGGCACTATTGGCTTGTCCTTTTTTATGATTTGTGTACCTTTGTGAGAGCTTGTGACAAGTGCCAAATATTTATAGGGAAGCAACAGCTCAGATCCTTTCCTCTTAGACTTATTGTAGTGAATGGTCCTTTCCAACAATGGGGTCTTGATTTCATAGGTGAAATTAATCCTTCATCCAGTGGTCAGCACAAATGGATCCTAGTAGCCACGGACTACTTCACCAAGTGGATAGAGGCAGTACCCACCAGGAATGCAACTCATCAGGTCATCATGAAGTTTTTATATGAGAATATCTTTATCAAGCCCTTGGTTTCCCATTAAGGTTAGTAACTGATAATGTACCACCTTTCAAATTTGAGGCATTGTTTAACATGTGTGAGTCAATGAGAATTCAGCTGGTGCATTCCACGTCATATTACCCTCAAGGAAATGGCCTGTCTGAGTCATCCAACAAAAGCCTAGTCAAGATCATCAGAAAACTATTGGAGACAAATCAGAAAAGCTTGGATTCTAAGTTGAAGTTTGCTGTATGGGTTGATAGGGTAACTGACAAAAGATCTATAGGGACTTCTTCATTCAAATTAGTTTATGGTACTGAGGACATTTTTCCCATTAAGCTAATTCTTCCAGTAGCAAAATTATTCCAGGAGGAGCAAGATGAACCGAATGATATGGTGAGGAGGATAATGGATTTGGTAGATTTGCAGCAAGTTAGGGAACAAGTGATAGAAAAGTCAGAATCTCATCAACAGAAGATCAAGATTATTTTTGACAAAAGGGCAAAGGTGGACAACTTTCAGGTTGGAGATTGGGTCCTAAAGTGGGATACTGTCAGGCAAGACAATGGAAAACATGGAAATTTTGACTCTATATGGATTGGCCCTTTTGTGATATCTCAGTCGCAGGAGAACAACACCTTCAAGTTGCAAAATATGGAAGGGGAGGAGGTGTTTGATGGCCCATTAAATGGGCGATTTTTGAAAATCTATTTTATCTAAGGCTCTTAGGCCTTGTTATTGTAAAATATTAGTTGGTGGGTTGTTTTTGCTTACAAAATAAACTCCATGCCCAATGGAACAGTAGAATATAGTTTTAAAATTTTTATTTCTTTTCCAGGAAAATCATTTTTGGTCTAGGTTTCTTGGGACCTCACAGGAAGGTTCCCATCCCCAAGTAGGAGCCAGATGTTATCTCCCAAAATAAATTTAGTTTTCAATAAGTTCACTCAGGCGATTTATTTTTTGCTAAGATGAATATTTCAAGTCATATTATGAAGGATATTAGGGTGGCTAACAAAATGAGGATCTCTGATGTTCTGTTATGTGATAAAATTAAAAAATTTAGCTTTCAGTGGATTAGGAAAGCTTTCCAACAGCTCATTAGACACTAAAAAGCTTTGATTTCGGTAGCTAACAGTTTAACGTAGGACCATGATTATCCACCGAAAGCTGGCTCATGGCGTTATTTGTTAAAAAATTGGGAAAAGGATTTTCGGTGGCTTAGGTGAGATTCTCAAGCGCTCATTAGCCACCAAAAAGCTTTGGTTTCGATAGCTTAACGAGCAATTCCAAGAGGACAGTAACCACCGAAATCCAATAAAATACATTTTTGAAAAGGGTGTCTTTCGGTGGCTTGGTTGAACATGTCAGCAAATCATTTTCCATCGAAATCTTAGCTTTGGGCAGCTAGCAGACAAAACCCTAGGTGCTCTTAACCACTTAAAAGGTCGAAATAAGAAACAGTTAACTGTCCATAAAATCAAAACTTGTCAGCACAAGACAGGTCATAATTTGGCAAAGTAAACCACCGAAAGGACAGGGAAAGTGTGGTAAGGCGTAAGTTGATGATTGAAGAGGTCGTTATTGATCTGAACTGACCTATGGGAATCAAAACCCTAATCTACCCTCCATCTATCCCACAATTGTAGAAAATATCCATTGAATACCAAGTTCAAATTAAAAAATGATTATTGGGCAAGTCGTCTCGAAGATATCACCAAAATCTATCATCCTCTCAGTCAAGCACTTACCAAGTAGTTAAACTCTCGGAATCAGTGCCCTACCTACAATACACTCAACCTTTAATTACATCCATCCTTACTACTCAAGGATACCTCTGAAAATCAGCTTGCTAACCTCTTCCACTGAATTTGAATTCATTTTTTGCAGGCACTCAGGAGCACAATTCAGAAATGAAGAAAGGAGGGCCTACTCTCAGGAAAGAACTAGGAGATATCAGCTACCTGGAATCACATGCAGAAGTCTTCGAGCTCTTCAAAGATGCAGGCTGCCACAAATTTTGTGAGAAAATTCAAGGTTCATACCAGCAAGTTGTTGAATCATTTTCCCTCTCTTTCGATGGCTCCAAGGCACTGATAGGTAAGGAGGAGTTCACGGTGGATGAAACCCTAATTGCAGAGGTGACTGAACTCCCAAGAACTGGGTAGAAGTGGTTTAAAACCACCATTACTAAAGATGTGGAGTTCAAATCCTATTTGAAGCCCAAACATAGAGAGTTGGTGTGGAAGAAAAGTGTTCCATCCACCTGGCTAGAAGAGAGGTGGCAGCAATTACTGAAATCCATTGTGGTATATATAACTTGTGAAGGTAAATAAAATAGGGCAATGATATATCATTTCAAACTAATGAACCATTTTACAGGAAAGAGTCCTCTAAATTTACCTTTCTACTTATATCGGAGCCTAGAAAAAATGACACACGAGGTGAAGGCTCAGCCAACTAATATTGCTGCAAGATTGTCTCACCATGGCCTTATACAACTCCTTATCCAAGAATTGCTGAAGAGGAGAAATATGGCATGGACATATTTTTTGTTTTGGAATGGTTTTGAAACAGGCCTACAACCAGAAGAGAAGGGAAAGTCTCCTTCGAAGAAGTCCACCGCCCCCAGGAGTGGAAAGAGGAAAGAATGGATATTTCACCAGCAACAGAAGAGAAGCCTTCTTCCCCTTATAAAACCAAGCAGGCTAAAAGAAACTTAGACTTTAGTGAAAAGGGAAATGAAATCATAGCACATAGTGAAAACATTTGTTAACCTTCCCTACTGAGATTCAGAAGAAGAAAGGGAGGAAGGTGCTGACCTAGCAGAGCAGGTGGTAGGAGAAAATGAAGAACTTCCATCACCCACACCAAAATATCAGATGAACCAGTGGAAAAAGATTCCTCTAGCAAGCCCAGGGCACAGAAAGTAAACCATTTGCTGAGACAAGTGTATGCACTGGAATTTTTAGAAAGAGAGAAAAAGGAATAATTCCATGTTGACCAAGACGAATAAGGACTTGCACAATTATTTCCTGGAGATGAGAGGAATGTATATCTTGCTGAAAAGAAGAAACCTAAGATACATGAAGGACAACACCAGGATGTACAGGATGATCAGGCTTCTTAGGATGCATGTGAATAATTCCAGACCAAAACCTAGCACTCATTTTGCACTAGAAACCCTCGCTGAAGCAGCAGTAAGCCTTCATAATCTAGAATCAATCCAGGCTACTGTTGATATTCCAAACATTGAGCAAATTGAAGAAAAGTTAGAAAGTCAGCAATAAAACTGAAAGGTGTAATTTCGAAGGTTGCTTAAAATTTTCCAAAAAAAGGGCTTTTGGTGGCTTAGGCAGATGCTAAAGCGGTTCATTAGCCACCGAAAGCAGTGCTTTCAGCAACTAACAGACCTGAAATTTGGAGTCCTTAACCACTGAAAGCATAGAAAGGCACAAAATCAAATTTTAGCACAAAACAACAGTTTTGGGCGAACATAACTAGCTCAGGGATGACGTGTAAAGATGAATGGCACTGAATAACACCATTAGAGAAGGTATGCTCTAGTTTTGCAGTTACATCAAGGAAGAAAGGGTTAGAAACCCTACATGTTTTAGCAAACAATGACTTATCTAGTAGAAGACTAGTTACAACTGTATCCCTAGTGTTCACTGCAGTCATCAAAAGGTTCAAACAGTGAACGAGTTTTACAGTTAGATAGACTAGTAGTTAAATTAGGGTTTTTTTACCTAATTCTGCAAAAACAATTATTTTGTCTATTTTTAGTAAATCAGGTCCAATTTTTCAAAATCTGAATATTTTTTGTAAAGGATATAAATCCTAAGACTTATGTTATAGAAAAGGTTCGACTTCGGGGACCTATAGGCCATTACTATTATCAAAAATTCTCATATTGCTCATGACCTAATATAAGCTCTTTTGCTATCATATGTTCAACTTCCATTTCTTATCTATTCTGTGCTCATGATTGAATGTGTTATTTAGGTTTATTCATGTTATTTGATGTCTGATAGTTGTCATCATGTCTGCATGTTGATGATTTGAATTACAAGTACTTTCCTTGTTATGATTAGCCATTCATATATAATTGTTTTATGTATGAATCTGTCAGCATGATAAGTTCTCCATCTCTGCAGCATATTATCAAACCTATGAACAGTGGTAGTTAGAAGCCTTATCCTTGATTGAGTTTCATGCATGTCTTGAGAGTGTGAGGTCCTGTAGGTCACCTGACTTGATCCAATTAAAAAAACCATAAAAACATTTAAGTTACCAGGCATCCTCGAGCTGCAACCTAGAGGAGTTTCCTGGAGTGATAACACTATGGAAGTGTAGGAAGTAGGAGAAAGAACCAACTCACCCAAAGGATTAGAAGGTGCAAAATTTTCATCATGTGAAGGCTCCATAGGGGTAGGAACATGCACCTCCCTAAAAAATGAAAAACTTTCCTCATTGGTTGGTTCCAAGGTAGTGGAGTCATGCACTTCTTCAAAAAGTGTGTACCAATTTTAAAGAGGCAATGCAAGTTCCTCTTCCACCACAACTAGTGGTTGCCTCTCATCAATATCATATTCAAACACATAAATAACCTGAAATTTTCCATGTTTCTCATAATCCCTAATGTCATGAGAATGCTCCAAGCAATATACCATATGAAAATCTGAAACATAGGAAGAACAAGTATCTTGCAACCTCTCAAGAAGTTGCTCATTTTGAATTTTGAGCTGATGAATATCCTCATTATTATTCAAGTATGCTTCATGTAACCATTCATTAATCTCAAACAAATTGTTTCTATCAAAAATAAAAGACATGAAATTACCTTCAATGTTGCACATTGTTCTTTGAATATTCTCCATGTCTTGAAGGAAGGATGGCTCCTCCGATGAAGAAATTCTCCAACAAGAATTTGATACCAATGTTTTAGTGTCATTGAATATGCTAAGGGAATCATGGATAATCATTTCACTCACTTTTATAGCTCAAAATGACACATCTCTTCCCGTGACCACTTTTCCAAGATTTCGTCGCATGTCGACACTTCCATGACGACACTTCATGAAAGTCATTGAAAGTCACTGAAAAAAAACTAACCTGGAGGACCCATATCTGGAGTTCTGTAACTCTGTTTGAACTCATCTCTGCACCATTGAAAAGGTATCTGTGTTAGCTAAAACTTTGCATAATACACCAAATATGAGTTCAATCAGAGTTATAGAACTCAAAAAAATACGTATTTTGAAATTCAGGTAGTTTGGGTAGTTATGCAACTGACTCCTTCAGTTGTAACTACTTTGTCTTCGACCCTAACTCTTCATGAAGCATATAAATAGAGGTAGGGAGGTCCATGAGATAAGATTGGAATCTTTTCATTGTTATGCTGGAGGATTTGGAGCTCTCTTTTCCCACACCTTTTCCCTAGAAGCATCCTCCTTGTGTTGCAGAGCTTGGAGGCTAAGTTCCTTGGAGAAGAGAAGTAGCAGAATTGAATCAAGGTTTTGTGAGGTTCCAAACTTGAAGACAAGGCATACTTGTACTTGTTTTCAATATTAATAAATATGTGATGTCCTTATTCTTCCCAAATAATTGTTCAATGTGTGATTGAATCTATGTTTATGATCATATTATGATGTTAATCAGATTATTATTTCATGTTTCTTTGATTATCATTAATTTATATGTGGTCATGTTGGTTTGAGGAAGGTATAATTCATTTTGCAGGTCTCCTGGAGCAAGAGGAGCAAGAGGAGCAAGAAGAGGATTGAAGGGCTGCTTGGATCAACCTTTGTTTGGATAAGGTATGAACCATTATAATCTCTGAATCTTGTTTGTATTTACTTGCAAAACCATTTGCATCCAGATTTCAACCCCAGTACGTTAATGGCCTCTTAAACCCTAGCCATAGTAAAATTTCCTTTACAACACTCACCTTGAAATAACCTTTAAGAAAAATAGGTTCTTATTGAGGAACCTAGTCTTCTTCTTTCTTCTTGATTTGATCAATTTCTTGAAGCTCAAGTGGTGATGGGGAAGTTGACATTGGTTCTTCATTAGCTACTACAAGGTCTTTGTATTTATTCTCATGAGAAATTTGTCTTGCAACAACATTTTCAAATATTATCTCTATGTAACCAACATAGAGTTGTCAACACCAATTAGTAGGTACTCCTTCATAGTTCAAGCATCCATCAGTAGATTCCCTTTGTTCCATGTCCATGGTAGAATGTGACTCATAATGATATTCAATAGTTTCAAGGTACTCTTCTTCATTATAATGTTATTTTTCCTCATATTTTTCAAAGTCACTTGGGAGTGAATTTCGATTCTCTTGATGTAATTCTTTTTCTATTTCACCAGCCACAAAAATTGGTAGCTCCTTGGTCTCCTCCATACTTGTGGATTGTTGATTGTTCCTTAATGAGTTCTCATTTTCCTTCTTGTACAAAAATAAATACTTGAGAGGGTACTATTGGAAATAATACCTTTCACAAATATCCCATCTCAAAGTTTGATACCCATGTTAGCATGTTTCAATATCTTTGGTTGGAATTGCTTCTTCTGTTGTAGGAGGAGGAAGGAAAGTGGGCTTAGTGGGTCGATTATGAAACCAAGACATGTATGCAAAATTTTAATCAATGGATGGTATTTATTCATAGGTGCAAATATTTTTCTCGTATACCATTGTACTGTCCCTTTTTGTATATTTGGAGAAAATAACGAATTGGGCAAAATTTGAGCTTAATTAGTCATGACCCTAGAGGGTTCCAACTTTCACCAAATGGTCTCAAATTTGAAAGGAGATGATATGGTGAGTATTAAAACATACCAAGGTGGTTTATGGATACTTTGTATCATACTTTATACCTCTGTAACCTTGTTTGGGGATGATGACAAAAAGGATAAAAATCACTAGGAAATTGTGATGAAATATCCCCTAGGGTGTAGACCAACTGGGATTCCCAACTCATGTACGAAACTCCAAAATTTGTAAGAAGAGTATGGGGAATTATATAAGAACTCATGGACTCTCATTAAATGTGGCTATTAATTCTGAAAAATTGTTATATAGTTCCACATTCATTTGATAACTTTCAGTGAAATTGCTTGTGGGGAAATTGCATAACTAGCTCGGTTTTGACATATGAAAGGTAGAGTTGAAGGTTCAGATCAGGATTTGATATATAGGGCCCATATATAAAATAAAATTGATTCCCAAATAGTATTAAATTCCATATAAATCCCTTCATACAAGTATGGTATACATCTCATTCAATATGGGAGTCAAATACATGAAAACTAGCAAAGTAATAGCATGGAATTGCAATTGTTTCACATATGTATTTCTTAGATTTCGACCCACAGAGAATAGAGACATGAAATTATAGAGTAAAAAATCATATATGGCTGTCACACCATCATCAAAATCATATAACATCCTTCATACAAATCTGATACAATACTCCTTCAAGATTGAAGCCAAAGTCATGGAAACTAGTGACCCAATGGCAGGGTAATGCAATATTTTCACACATGCGTTTCTTGGATTTAGAACCAAAGGGGATATGGACAAGAAATTACAGATTAAAACATCATATATTTCTATCACAACATCCTCAAACTCATATAATATCTCTCATACAAATCTGGTACAAAACTACTTCAAGCTTGAAGCCAAAATCCATGAAAACTAGTTATTCAAGAGCATGGGGAATGCAAGCGTTTCATACATGTATTTATGAGATTCCTAATTACATATAATATGGATATTATATTACAGATCCATACATCATAAATTAAATCTTGGCCATCAACTATCGTCATCAAGGCGCAAGAATCACTCCAACAAGTGCGCCATCAAATGAGAGTGTGGGGGAATGGAGAAGAAGGAATGAGAGAATGGGAAGGTAGATGAGAATTCAACTATATGGAACTTAAACCTAGAAATAAAATGAATTCATTAATACGCAATGATAGGTCTGAATGGCCTCTCCATCAACCAACTTGGAAAGGAATCCAACTCCCTCGAAATTGGTTCACAAGCAGGGAGAGTGAACACTCACCGTGCAATTGTTGGGATATAGGGTAGACCCAGGTTTTACACTATTAAATTTGCACCAAAAAAACACCCACAGTGTTGGCCCTTTCGGCAACAACCTGCGAACAGGTTGCAGTCTCACCCGAAACAGCTATGGGGTGCCGCAGATCCAGGTTTCTGCAAGCAGAAGAGGGATATTACTGTACCTTTAGCCTTTAACAAATTATAATCATACAATATAGATCCTAGAAAATACGTATATAACTTCACAACTAGATAAACAAACAATTACTTTCTTAACCCTTACTGGGAATTCACAGCGAAGTTATTATTCAGCAGTGATCTTACTTATCAGTTATTTACTTATCAATGCATAACAAAACATAATAGAAACAACACAAAAGAACCACAACACCAGATATAACGTGGTTCACCCCTAGTGTAGGGGCTACATCCATAGAACTATGTTTTATTCAACTTTTTACACAAACCACAGTTCTGATCTGCGCACTCAGCTGCAGATCCCTTCAAGTCCTCCAAGCCGTGCACACAGCTGTAAGCCTCCGTGCACATAGCTGCAGATCTCTTAATCACCAAAAACCCTCTGCGCACACAGCTACAAAGGTCATCCACGCACATAGCTAGGACTTAACCTTCCTTACAAAAACAAGCCTTAGCTTCGCATCAATTCATCTTACTTCAAAAATCCTAACCTGACTTCTTTACAAGAGTGCTTATTTATCCATTGCACTTATTACAAAACCATGGGCTTAAACCATGGGCACCCTGAACCCTAAACCCTGGACTTAAACCATGGGTTTATTACACAAAGAGGACTTTGACTCAACCCCGACACCCCTAAGACTATTTTGAGTCGTAACTACGCTTACAAAGCTCCCACAAAATGCACAGAGTTACCCACCTTAAGGACCGTTAGGGTGCGTGCCCCAACAGGCCCCTAAAACTCACCAGTGTCCCATCCCGGGACACTTTGCTGCTTTTTTGGTTGTAGATTCTCGTTGTCGACACATAGTGCACTGCTTGCTGAAGCCATACATGGTCTCCCTTTGCATTCTGTCAAGCTCTGTATCTGTCTGCATCTCTGAATATTTATGATGGTCATGGGACTCATTGGGCCTCCTAAATCTGTTAGTGGCCCCATCCAGGAGGATACATGGCGGAATCCTCCAGAGTCTTCTCGTGAGGCCTTGTGCCTTTCTTCGCTCCACATTAGAGTGAACTTATGCCTTCCTTCATCCGGTTTAGAGAAAACTTGTGCCTTTCTTCGTCCTGGTTGAGTATTTCTGCATAGGTGGATTGCTCAGAAGGTTCTGTAGACCTCTCTCCCTGAACTCTCGTAATAACTCCTGGGCTTCACGATCATTCGACATGGTCCTAACTGAAGAAACTCAAAGAAATGCACAATGCAGGAGTCGTAGGCTGGTGTAACTTCTTATAGGATCCCGCAATAGAATATATCATCATGGTGCATTAATGGTGCCAAATTTGATGGAGTGGCGGAAATCCTATCCAAATGGCACGAGATTTTCCCAAAATCTCATCATTACAGTCAGTTAGGGAAATTCTCGTGCCGGCACCGCCAAGTCTAGTTTGTCCCATCTGTCACATTTTAGGCTGTGACACACCTTTGATCTTCGACATAACCACTAACTTCAGCTTCAGCTTGATGAGTACCTTCGCCACAATATTGACCTTCGACCCATCCTGACCCACGTGGCAACCAAACTTTAACCTTCGAATTTTGACAGTCTTCGACACTTCGTAGCTTTGAGAACAACTTCCTTATAGTCTAGCACCCAGTTTCAATTGTTCTTGGTACTTAGACTTTCCTTATTATTGTTACTTCTGATTAGGAGGTCCCAGCCTATCCCTGTACTTCTTTAATCGACTACCATTTACCATAAAAGGTAAAATTTCTCCATTCAACTTAGCTAACTGGACTGCGCCACCATCAGTAACTTTCTGCACTGTGTATGGTCCTTTCCAATGTGTTTTGAACTTACATGGGAATTTCATGAATTTGCTTTCATATAAGAGCACAAGATCACCCTGTTGGAACTGCTTCTTCTTGATGTGTCTATCATGCCATGCTTTTTCACGAGCTTTTTGCACTTGCTGCTAGAACCCGGCAATAAATCTGTCCTCGCGAGCTAGATGTCCGGCCTGGTTATAGTTATAACACACCACCTGATCGCGGCCTCTGCCAGCCATACCACCACGACCATGACCTCCAAAAGCACCTCTACCTGATGCACCACTGTGGTAACCATAGCCATCATTGCTATGTCCCTCATCTTGTACCCGATAGGCGTCATAGGTGCGCTCTCTCATGAGGTCAAAACTGCGACACTCATCTTCATTATGTCCTACAGACTTACAAAATTTACAATAGGGGTTCTTAGGTACTTGCCCATACCTCTGTAGCAGATAGAAATTCTCAGGTCGATGTTGGCCAGTTGTTCTGCAGAGCTCACAATATAGAATTTGCGGGTTAAACAGGTTTGGCGCACCAGTATTTAGGTAATTTCTTACCACAGAACACTGTTCCTTGGCATGACCTTCTGTCTGACATTGCGTACACCAAACCTCCTCTCAACTAGCTTTCCCTTTCTTCATATCGCAAAGATAAAAAGCCATTCCTGCCAACTCCGCTTGGATTTGAGCGATACCAGAATTATCTTCGACAGGAGCGGTTTCAAGCTTCATCACGATGTCCAGAGCCTCTTGCTGGTCAGCAACCTTCTGTTGCATGAGTGGAGTTCTGATATGCAGTAACAACGTTGCAATGAACCATTCCTTGTGCTGTGCAGGTCCAATGGTTAAAGTGACTTGGTTTAGCAGAACTTTGAACCTCTGATCAAAGTCCCACAATGATTCACCACACCTCTGCTGAATCTCTTTCAATTCAGTGATACACTGCAACTCTGATTTCGGCTTCTTAAATTCTTTGATTATTTCAACTTTAATATCGTCTAAGGCATGGCTCTGAGTACTAGAGTATTTCATGAACCAGGTCAAAGACCGATATATGAAAGAAGTAACGAGCTGCACCCTTCTTACATCTTGATCTGTAATGTTCTTAGCATTCCACACTGCTTCACATAAAAACCAAAACTGTTCTGGATCTTCTGATCCAGTTCCTTTGAAAACAGGGAGCTTAATATCATCATGCATGTTGGCCATAGTGGATCTAAGGGGGGTTGGAGGGGGAATGCAAGTAGGCGGGGGGGGAACTTACTGGGGTAGACTGACCTGCGATAGGAATACTCAGGCTAGGGTGACTTTCGGACTGCGACGGGTTCTCAGGGATAACAGTTCTGTGCTGCGGGGTTACCAGAGGGTTTCCAATAGAAGGGGTTTCTTCGGGTTCTAAAGCTATAGGATTTACATGGGAGTACTCGGTATGCTGGCCTAGGGAATAGGATCCAAAATCTCTCTTGTACCTTTTACCACTTCGCAGCAAACCACTTTGCTCATCAAAGGTATTTTCACTTGCAAACATAGGTTAGTAATACGAAATCTAACAGTCTGATTCAATGAGTAGTATACCTTTTTCAGCTAATAGCATTTTAATTCTCAAACTAAATGAATTCAAGAACTTACCCCTTGGTCCTTTGAAAAACTACTGCTCGGATTCACTAAAGGAAGTACTCATGTCAATGGCGAACTCCATCACAAATGTTTCAAGGGTTCGCGTCGTCCAGAAATCAACAGCTCGAGATATCTCGTTGTTCACCCTTTTCAAGATAATAATTCTTGCGAGGGTCCAGGTAGGAAACTGACCCTCTTGGAAGTTCGTTCTTCTCTCTGTTAACCTAGATAACCACTGGTGCAACTCTATGTGGATACTACCAAAGAAAATTTTGTAAACATAAAAAAAAACATACCTTTGTAGAAAGTCGTCTGGACTACGACGCGGATCCTCGTTCTCTTGTTCAACAAAGTTCTGATAGGTGCTTTCAATGCAATCACCGATTTCTTTCATGGAGGGCCTCCAAAACATAGCCCTCTAGGTATGACGTAAACCCCTCTTGAGTAGATACTGAGTTCAACCAGCAACGGAACCAATTTGTTGGGCTATAGGGCAGACCCGGGTTTTACACCATTAACTTCGCACCAACAAAAGACCCACAGTGTTGGCCCTTTCGAAAACAACCTACGAACAGGTTGCAGTCTCACCCGGAATAGCTATGGGGTTCCACAGAAGAGGGATATTACTGTACCTTTAGCCTTTTACAAATTATAATCATACAATACAGATCTTCGACAATATGTATATAACTTCGCAACTAGATAAACAAACAGTTACTTGCTTAACCCTTACTGGGAATTCACGGCGAAGTTATTATTCAGCAGTGATCTTACTTATCAGTTATTTACTTATCAATGCATAACAAAACATAACAAAAACAACAAAAAAGAACCACAACACCAGATATAATGTGGTTCACCCCCAGTGTAGGGGCTACGTCCACAGAACTATGTTTTATTCAACTCTTTACAAAAACCACAGTTCTGATCTACGCACTCAGCTGGAGATCCCTTCAAGTATTCAAAGCCGTGCACACATTTGCAGGCCTCTGTGCACATAGCTGCAGATCTCTTAATCACCAAAAACCCTCTGCGTACACAGCTGCAGAGGTCATCCATGCACATAGCTGGGACTTAACCTTTCTTACAAAAACAAGCCTTAGCTTTGCATCAATTCATCTTACTTCAAAAATCCTAACCCGACTTATTTACAAGAGTGCTTATTTATACATTGCACTTATTACAAAACCATGGGCTTAAACCATGGGCACCCCAAACCCTAGACCCTAGACTTAAACCATGGGTTTATTACACAAAGAGGACTTTGACTCAACCCTGACACCCCTAAGACTATTTTGAGTCGTAAATATACTTACAAAGCTCCCACAAAATGCATGGAGTTACCCACCTTAAGGACCGTTAGGGCGCGCACCCCAACAGCAATGGACAAGCAAAATCTCTCCAAAATGCAAAAGAAAAATTAAAAAATGATAAAAATCTATTCTCCTTCCTCATTTCATCCTTTTATTAACTTCATGAGGCCTCATAAGGTCTAATTTCCCTCCATGAGCTTCCTCTCATCTTAGTGGTTTAGTAACTCTCATGACACTTGTCTTCCTCTTCATGCTCCAATTCTTTCCCCAAGTCGAATGGATGCCTCTAACTCCAAAACTCAACCTCTTGGTGGCTACTTTTATCCCTGACATGTCATATTTACGGTATGAACCTGCATGAATAGTGGGGTGAACAATAGGCATAATTTACGGTATGAACCTACATGAATAGAGGGGTGAACAATAGGCACAATGATCCTTCTCATAACCCTTCCCATCTATTAATTGCTTGTTTTCACTTTTAACCTCGTGGCATCTTAAGAATTTTTTGTGCAATCAATGCTTGGATCATAATGTTATTCAATCAATTACTTCATTCAATGGTATCCTAGAAATCCGGTGGAGATCCAAACTGGCCTAGAAATGTGGCGGTTATTTCTTCTTTCAAATCGCACATCAACGATCTTTCATGTGACGTTGGCTTTCCAAGCTCTGTAATTCAGTTTCTTCCGTAATTGAAATTTAGCAATGTGGAAAAATTTGGGAAGTAAGACTTCAAACATGTAACAAATGTAACATTATCCAATCCTTCTCGAAGATTCTTGCTGCAAAATGTGGAATGAGTCACAACTCTCCGGCTACATATAGATTGGGAGTTTCCTTAAAAGTTTGAGATCTGGTACGTTCTCTTATTATGACGGCACGACATGAATTCACTCACTTCAGTTCCAAGTTCCAACTCTTGCGATATTCCATGCACAAAGTATTCTTCACAATTGCATGCTCCTTTACTGTCTTATCTGATACAACTAGCTCCATTTCATTCAGATTTGTGATATGCGACAAATATGGTGTAACTAATCTTCTTGTTAGCGAATAATCCAATGATCTCGATCCGTAATACCTGCACGAATATCACTGCAGAGTTTTAACGTTTCCATATTTTATGGATTAATGTTGTATGCATTCATGAGTCTTTATGATAAACACAATATATATATCAATTTAACCAAGTAAAGAATGAGCATGTGTTCAAATGCTTACCTATGAACCTTTAAAAAGTGGAAATTCACAATATTATGTAAAGTATATAACATGTATCATTTTATTTTTCCATATATCGTTTAAATGATAGAGTTTGGTTATTACTTTAATGTGTTTTGAGAAGATTATTTTTAAATGAATATATAAAATAATTATAAATAAATATATAGATTTAATAATAAATTTTGGTTTCATATTTGTTGTAATATAAGTATATATTTGAAATACAAAACATAACATTAAAATCTACCTTTTATTTATATCAAATTAAAGAACAAATAAATTGATTTTCTCAATTATAAAAGATAATCAAACTCACACCAAAGTGCACATTTAACTCAATATACCTCAAATAAGAAATTGCAATCATTATTAAGCCACCAGAAAGTAGAAGGACTAGAACAACAAAATGACAATTTTTGTATAAAAAAATCAGTAAAGATGATGTAATGAAAATAAATAATTATGAATTTTCACTAATTGTTTCAATATAAAAATTTTGAAGTCGCAAAATCATCAAAGAAAGGTAACCATAAACACTAACTCGAAGTACTCAAGGAAAAATACTTGTAAGACTAAATGACCACCAAATTGTTTTTCATGAAAACCAAGTCAAAAGACAAGCAACCCAAAGAGTAAAGGACCAAAGAAAGAAATCCATGAAATCACCCAAGCCCATAGCTAAATATTTACAAAATTCACATGGGGGGCCTTTATTTTGTGTAAAATCAAGGAGGGTTGTTGGGGTGCCAAAAAATCCTCACTTATAAAGGATTGTTAAGGGCATGTGTTATGGGAAAATGTAAACAAAGTTGTGCATCCCTTACCACTTTAGAGGGACATAGACTTTGAGGACGTCAATAAGGGCCAATATTGTGTTACTAAAGCAAATTTAATAACTCCAAAGTGATCCTGCAAGTTCTTGTTAGTAAACAAATGAAAATAAAAACAAATAAAACATGAAATAAAAACAAAAGGATGGAGATACCAAACCACAACAAAAGGAGTATGATAAACAAATTTAGATTTCCTAATGGTCAAGATGGTTACAAGTAGTGTCACCTAAGAGATGGGGCTTCAAGGGAAGCCAACAACCTCCCTTAGAAAGGTCCTTTTTGTCCACACTGAATTCTAAAAAACTTGAAGAACACATGAGAGGAAACACTTGCCCCTTGGAGGAAGGAGGAAAGGGAGCTTATGTAATGACAATAGGTGGAGGAAGAGGTGAGCTATGAGGAAGCCTCACCGCAATTGTAGCAACATCAGCTTACTCGAATTCCCCCCTATTAGATGCATACACATGGCTTCCTTTTAGGCCAAGAGTTGGCCAAGAAACATCTATATCCAAGTGTGAACCCCATCACCTCATGAACTAGATCCAAGGTACACAAAGGGGGCTATTCAATACCACCCTCTCATATGAAGAGACAAATTTAATATTTTATTGGTGAGGGAGATTTTATGAACCTTCAATGCAGAACTAGTGGTTGAGATACCACTATTTTGGTGGTCATGAGGATTTCGAAGGAAAACTTGTGCTAGGATTGTGTGGGCACATAACTGATAACACATGTTGTAGCACTAGTAAATAGAGGTTTAGCTGCATGACATTTTCCTTTGACTGCTCTTTGGAATTTTTGTACTCATAGTACTTTTTGGATCTGATTAGGATGTCTTTGATGGGGTGCATGCTATATATTGACAACGTCTTACTACAAGATTAGCTAAAATGCTGCATATGTGAAAAAATTGAGTGTTAACAGATGCCCCCTGAGGTATGAGGTTCAGAGGGTATTGTAGGGTCGATAATGCATCATTGTTTCTTTAATCCTCTCTTGTTCTTTTAGGTTGTAAAATGCATGTGGACAAAAAGTTCCTCCCATGGGGAATATTTTTGGTGAATCTATAACAAATAATGGTGTTTTATAGAAATGAGGTGGGCATACCCATTCTCGTGAAAATATGTCAATATGAGTATAATATGAGGAGACCGAGGGGTCAACTCGTGATATTGTTGGGACATGGACAAAGGTGACTTCAATCCATGTGAAAGTAGATGAACCTGAAAATGGTGTTATTGAAACTGAAGAAGCGGAAATGTTGAAGAAGCGGGACCGAAATATTGGTGAAGTTGTTGGATGGAGAACGTTACTGTAGCAAATGTTCCATGACCATGATTTGTAAATGTGAACATTTCTACATTTAAAATGTATGAACCCTCCTAATGCAATATATGTGTTGATGTTGAGCAAGGGGAAACCACTAAGTAAGGGAGCACTAATGACTCTCCCTACTTAGTTCAAGGTGATCCCTTATATTGATTGAAAGAGACCCTAAGGTACAACTGTAACCGCTGCAACTCTCAAAATATGGTGATTTAATGTCAATGAGAGTTGAGGTAGATGATAAAACAAGGGTCTTATCCTATGAACCAATTTCATTTTGTAACCAACTATAATACTAACATACCATACACAAGAGTGGATGATAAGTGTGGGGCTCATAACTTCCTTTCATTGATGTAAACTTAAGGGGTAACTGACAAATACATTCTTCAAAATATAAGTACAGTTTGAAATGGAGGGAGACAAATTGAAGATGAATGCTTTTGTTGGAGACAATATACTAAGGGTAATGGTGACTGACAAAACTAACAATGTAGGGAATATAGAGACTCAACTACATCAATCAAAGGTGACCAGGGGTTACTTCCAAAAGAATCAAGGGTTCCCACGGTTTTGTGCGGATCAGGGAACTTGTTTGTACATAAATAATAATTGTTGGGGTCCCTACAGTTTTGAGTGTGTCGGGGGATCAATTTGAGGATGGGTGGGATTCTCAAAGTTTTGTGTGAATCACATAATCAATTTGATGATGAATAAATTTCCCATGGTTTTGAGTGGGTTGAGTACATTTTACCTTTATGATGTAAGGGATGTTTGTAAACGTGAAGATGGGTGCCCCATGAATCAAATTCCACACAGATTGTTTTTGCGGGAATAACTAACTTAGAATTATTTTCTTCGGAGGGTGAGGGGCCATTATTGTATTTTTGGGGTTGATGATACAAGGAACAGTGAAGATGGTAAATTAATCATGTAGGTGTGATTGGTTAACTATGAATTTTGATTGTAACATGTGGCGAGGAATATGATGGAATCAACTATGAAGGAGGGGGAGTAAATATGCAACTATAAAATAATGAACTATGGGTTGATTTTTTAAACTCAATCAAATTCCTCGGACTTGTGGGGATTCGACACCATGGGTGTCAAATTATGATGGGGATTTCCTTGGTGGGAACACTCATGGGGGAAGCATGCTATTCTCAGTGACGATGTTGATGGCATGTCATTACTGAGAATTAGGAACCTATGTTGATCAACAGGAGAATTGGTAAATGCAATGTAATTAGAGGGAAAACATTGTTGATATGTCAGTTTCGTAATGATACCTATGATACACGTCTTACGCAATTAATGAAAGGGTTCGAATCGTAATGTCTTGGTCATTATCCTGCACACATGATGTAGATACCCGAGTTCAATAGAGAACATGATAAATGTATTGACAATGTAGAAATAATGACCGAAAAACATAGCGCACCTGAGGGGTGTGCATAAAAATTGGTGTTTGGTGGAATGTTTTAGATTGAAAAACTGAGTTGTGTCACTGCGTAGAATCAAATGCGCTGATTGTGATGGTGTGAATGGTTCATCAAATGGAGTTACAGTTTGGTTGTGAAAAAGGTTTGAAATTGGGGTCAAATGTCTATAAATAAGGGTGGGGCTCATTTTTCAAAATCATATATACCATCCATTTTTTTTCTTCGAAGGATGTTTGTGTTGATTTTGGGATATATGTGCATCTAATTTATGTCATGAGATTCAGGTAAGCCTTTATCTCATCCCTGTTATTTTCATCCACTTAGTTTTGCATGTGTATTTGTAGGTAATTACACACAATTTGTATGATGGTAAACACACACACATGCTTTCTTTCGTGTAGGGTTAGATAGATGCTTGATGTATCAAGTGTCAGTTCAACACTTTGGTTGCAACGAAATCAAAAAATGCATTGGCTCTCCTAGGAACATGCATGAACGTGATGGTTTCAAAATACCATATGAGAAGGCGCACTTGCAAAAACTTGTGAAATAGGAGTGGATTAAGGACACAAAATACATTATGTAGCTGGGAGATAACTAGTTGGGAATCTAGGTGCACATGTAAATGGCATATGCTAAGATGGGTTGCATAGTTCAATAGACCAATGGTTGTTAGTGAGTGCCCCCAAGCAAACTCCTCTTGGGACGGAGAGCCCCTAGTGGCTAATCACGCAATGGATGTGGTGGATCTTGGTATTCATTGGAGAAGTATGAATCGTCATTGGTGTAGCTAGGGTTTTCACCCTAGCTTGTGCTAATGAGCACCTACTAAGGAATCTGGATTCCTTAGTAGCAGTTCAAGTAATGTAAACGAAAATAAATTAACCTAAAACAGTAAAAGTAAATGACAGGAAGTAAAAATGACAAGAAAATGTATATAAAAGGTTTTTGTATTTGTATTACCTCTGATGAAGAGGTTGGTGGAGTCCGTTGCGCTGGTCCGATGTCGGTGGCTCCGAGCTCCGAGCTGCTCCTTCTCCTTCTCCGATGGTGGAAAATAGGCCAAAGATGGGTTCTCAGCAGTGAAAATAGCTTGATGGTAAGCTAGGGTTTCACGAGACGTTTTGGCAGAGTAAGGGTGCTATGACTGTGGATTGTGAAATGAGGGGTCTCCATCACTTATTTATAGTTTTTTTGGTGGTGGAGTGCTTGCCCATGGTTTTGGGAAACCATGTGGTTTAGGGAAGCTTGTTTAGGGTTTTTGCTGTTTTAGGGTTTTCCTCCTTTTTCCTCATTA
>LPNX010180652.1:364505-582415 GCA_001517045.1 Pseudotsuga menziesii | reverse complement strand
AAAGCTCAACGGGGATCTACTTCAACCGTCCAGAATAAGGTACGAGGTTCGATCCTTTAGTGTTAGATGTTTTTAATTTCTATTGCATATTGGGAAAGATTGATATATGGAGTCTAGCTGTCTGTTGTGGTACCCCAAGCCATAGGAATTTCTCTCCGTAACAGCTTTCCCATCAACTGCTAGGTTTTCTTGGTCAGAATTTTTGCATTTGAGCCAAGATCCAGAATAATCGAGTCAACCTCATAATCTTCAATCTGGATATTCATCCTCATCTCTTTGCCTATCTTACTCTTTTGTAAAGAGTTCACTGCATAATCCTTCACTGCCTTATCTGGGTGGTACAATAACCTTTCAATCTTAACAAGGGAATTAGGGTCCCTTACCAATGATAGACAACTCTCAAAGAACTGATGCAAGGTCCCATACTGCTGCGATGGTCCTGACTCTACAGATGGATCAAAATCAAATGGAATGTTAATAATCGGTAACTTACCTGAATTTCTCCTGATTGCATGCTTTGTCCCCAAGAAAGTGTCTTTCTCCATTGTAATATCAAATGGTACCTTTTTCTTTCCAGCATGCCAAAATTGTTGCCACAGCCCGTCTTCTCCAGTCATCGCACTGGCACAAGTGATAAGCCCAACGTCGAAATCCTTCATTCGTGGTTTAGCTTGAATTGTCGCAACCGTCAATCCTTGGTTCTGGTTCTAAGCTTGATTCAATGGTGGGTTCTGATTCAATGGTTGATTCTAAGTCTGGGGTGGGTTCTAAGTCTGAGTCTATAGTGGGATCTAATTCTGCATCGTTGACTGGTTTTTTACTTGGAACATTGGCTGGTTCTCAATCTTCGCATTCTGCAACTGAGGAATGGTTCCAGCCTACCATTCTGCAATCAGCTGAGGGAAATTTTCAACATTATGTTCACTGGCCACATAGCATGTACACTGTGAATGAGGGAAATCCCTCTGATAGTGCCCAAATAATCCACATGTATAACACTGGATTGATTCGCTACCTCATCCTCCTCCTCAACCGAGGCCTCCTCCTCGTCCTCTGAATCCTCCGCGGAATCCTCCTTTGACTCCTCCTTGTTGAAACTAAGGCTAGGCCATATACTGCTGCGGTGGGTTTTATTGCTATTGGACATAATGTGTAGCTTGAACATATTGGGGATGAGACTGAATGAGTGGAGCCTGATTATACTGTGGTTGTGGCACATACTGCGGTTGTGCTACAAGCTGTGGCTGAGGTGCAAAGTGTGGCTGCGCTGTAAACTACTGCTACAGTTGCACTGGGATAAACTACATTTAGGGCGGTGGTGTATACTGCACCTGCACTGCTGGTTGTACCATTTTTGGTTGTGCTTGCATTGCTTGGGGGTCCTCACCTTTCAAAAAATATGAATCATATGTCCTTTCTTGGAGCAAATCCTAAGCTCGACAATTTTTATCATCATGTCCTACTGACCAAAAAAAGGTATAGTACAAATTTTATGCCTTGGTAACCATGTTTTTCATGTATTCGCAGTTCTCATGTTGATTACCATAGACCTGACATATACTGCACCATGGTATACTAGCTCAACTCAACAGGTTTGGGGCTCCTGAAAGCAAATAATTTTGGAACGTCGGACATGTATCCTTGGTATGTCCTTCTGCATGACACCGGGTGCACCAAAGGTCATCACGATCTTCCTTGGCCTCCTTAATATCTTGTAGTTGGAGCATCAGGTTCACCAACTGGGCCTGAATCTGGTTCATTCTAACTGCATTTTCTCCTACCGGTGATGCCTCCAGTTTCATCGTGGTTTCGAGAGCCTCGATCTGTTACTCAATCTTTTGATGCATTAGTGGTTATCTAATATGTGGGAAAAGTGCAGCAATAAACCATTCCTTGTGCTGAACATCGCTCATTTGGAAGCTGACTCGAGCCATCAACGTCTTAAACCATTGATCAAAGAACCAAATTGTTTCATTGGGGAACTACTTGATTTCCTTCAACTCGGTAATGTACTGAACCTCAGACTTTGGCTTCTTGAATTATTCTAATAACCCCATATGGATCTCATCCAATTTTTTTGCGGTACCTCCCTGAGGAACCCACATGAATCTCATGTACCACTCTAGCGCACGACCCCTAAGGGTGGTGGCCATCTGGATTTTCTTGAAATCATCATCTACAGTCTATAGGGTGGTCCAAATCGCCTCACACAAGAACCAATATTGCTCTGGTTTGTCGGTGTCGTTTCCATGAAATATTGGTAGTTTAATTTCGTTCCCCTCCATTCTGGGCCTTCTTCCTCCTTCTAGTACTCTACTGCTAGACTGTTGCTGACACATCGGGAAAGTAGACGCAGAATGCACGTTTCTTCTTGGTGGTGGAGTAGTGCGTGGAGGTGTGGACACGTTACTGCTGGGGTTTGATCCTATCGTCCTTCTGGGTGTAACCTAGGCCTGTCTATCCTCATTGTCACTGAAAGGTCACTTTGTACCATGTGGTTGTTCCTCATGGCATTGCACATCGATCGCAGCAGGACCTTCTCTTGTCCTCTACCTCTTCTCTCGAAATATTTCTCCTCCTCTTGTGCAATCACTCTCTTCCTCGGCAACCTTCACACTTTCACTAGAACCCATGCCCATCTACCCCTTACCTTTCCATGCATCTCCCCCCTTTCGTTGCAGTGCCTACATCCTCCTCACACTAGAGTTCCACTACTCTTGGTCCATTTTCAGAATACCTTTTTCGCAGATAAGCTGTTTAATAGATAGTTGCAGAGACAACAAAAATATACCTTGCGGTCTATTGAAGAACCCCCTTTCTGATTTGCTAAAGGACTTATTGGTATCAATCGCAAACTCAGTAATGTATCCCTCCAGGATACTGTCCAACCACACCTCGATAGCCTGTGATGCCTTATTGTCTATTGCTTGTAATTCCTGGATCAATTGTAGAGTCCAGGAATTTGTCTCTCCTCCTTGGAAGTTGGTTTTCCTAGAAGTAAACTTGACCAGCTACTCATACAAGACAACATGAAACTCACAGAAGAACCATTTGTGAGGACCGTCGTAAATATATATGTCCAACCAATTGGTCGTCGATAGCTTTGGATTCTGATTTTCGGCTTCAGCAAACTCTCACAGTTTTAGACCAAACCACCTTTCAATCTCCGGATGAGTCGAATGCCAAAACATATCCTCCTTTCAATCGCAACTTGGTCCCAACAATGGAACTATTTGTTAGCAAAAACCCACAAACAAAGCCTCGTTAACAAGGGTTATCACTCTGTCGATGGCCAGCTAATGTGATCTCCTTGAGCACCGACCCAGACAGGTTTTACCCTACCCTACAACATCTGCAGAGTGGATGAAGTCTCACCTGAGATGTTCAAGGGAGAGCTGTCAGAACCAAGTTTCTGGAAGTGAGAAGGGAAGATAAGGCATCCAACGAGGTTTTAGCAGCATAAGCATCAATTTACAGAACTAAGACAGTAATCATACTCTATCTTCATCGCTACAGATCTAACAATCACAGGTCGGCACAACATTATAAAACAAACTTAAACCATCCATTATAAGAAATACAACAGAATCAGAAGAGATCGCAGAGACATTAGTAAACCATAATAGAGATGTGATAGAATTGGAATAGATCACGACATCATAAATCATGACAGATTCAACATATTTCTCATGGTTAACACAGCAGAGGAAGCAATAAGACAAAAGACAACATTTATGCAACAACTGTCATATCATATTAGTTATGTGCAAAGGATCCAAAACAAACAATTCTTCTCCACAATAGGAGGCTGAATACATCAGAAAATCCCAGATAGATCACAGATACAACAGAATATTGTCCAAAACCACAGATAGATAGCACCAGACCTCAAGCGATATCTATTCTCAAGATGATATTGATTGATTCATGTCTTTTTCACAATTGCAAAACTAGTTCTATATATAGGCTTGTTCCTTTACATTGAAGGTCCACTTCTAACTAACTCGTAACCGCTAATGACTTATGGTGACAAAACTTGGTCAACTAATATATTAAATATTAAAAAATGGTTATCTTTCTGCCCATCATGCTGATTTGGCCTTTTGCAGTGCCACGATGCTGCGCAACTCACTTACCACAACCCCTGCCAACACCCACCCAAGTTCAAACCTCGTTTTTTGTTTGTTTTTGGAGAATAAACCCAAACTCACTTACTAAGAAACCATTAGCTCTAATACCACCGTAACGATAAAAAATCGTTTTCTAGAACTTCTCAAACTTCCACTTTTGAAAATACAAATAATCCATGAATATATATATAAGTTGATAAAATAGATATGCTATTTTACAAGATAGACTTTCCCATATATATAATTATTTAAAGGGTGTCTAGTGCAACTCTTCATAAAGAGTTACACCTTTTCACTAATTAATATTATATTATATTATTATTATTGTTTGTTGTTCTTATTATTATGATCTCTCTCTCTCTCTCTCTCTCTCTATATATATATATATATATATATATATATATTTATTTATATAATGTTATATTTATGTATTTATTGTTCTTATTATTTAGGTATGTAACAAGCCTGCGGAAGCCTAAATCTCTTAAGAAAAACCAAGTACTTGCGCAACTCCCAATCCGCATTGTGGAAGCGAAAACTGAAGTTAAATTATACATAACCTAAGGGTTTTCGCAACCCGCAATCCACATTGTGGAAGCAGAAAGCAGAAGGTAAGTTATAAATAACTTAAGGGTTTTTGCAACCCGCAATCTGCATTGCGGAAGCAGAAAGTGGGAGTTAAATCCTAAATAATTTAAGAGTTTCCACAACCTGCAATCCGCATTGCGGAAGTAGAAAGTGGAAGTTAAATTATAAAAAAATTAAGGGTTTCCACAATCAGTAATCCACATTGCAGAAGCGGAAAGGCGGAAGGTATTTTATAATGAATTTAAGAGTTTTCTATCTCTCCATGGTCTAAATCATATGCATACATCATATTCCTACCATTATTTCCCCCATTTTGACCTTCACAATTGTATTTACACAAAAAATGGTCCCAACCATCATTATTCCTCCCCATAAATGAAGAGATGATGAGCATTTTATATGATTTATCCCCACTTTCTCCCAAAAAGGGTCAAAAAACCTAAAAAGAGAATGGGTAAAAAAACTATAGATAAATTTCATGGACAATAAAACACCATGGGTAATTACCTTGGGTCAGAAAACCCTTGGACGATACTATAAATACATTGTGAAGGACTCCTCCAAAACACTTTTGGATCAGTTTTTTCCATTTTTCCATTAATCACACCACATACTTTCCCTTCCATATTTTTCCACGCCATTTCCTACGGTGTACGTTGAGTTCACTGCGTGCCCATTTGGATCCATTCCCCTCATTTGACAACTAGTTGTGGATGAGATTGGAGACACAAACCATGGAGCTGCAGAACCACTTCCAAGGACGGCTACGGTTGCCCATTTATAGAAATGTGTGTTTATTTTATTTTATGCATTAGTTAGTTTATATATATGTTAAAAACCTTAAAAAATATTTGTTGTTATTTTTTTTTATTGTTATTGTTGAACTCTTCCTTATGCTCTTGATGAGCTAAGGTTGGTGCATTTGCACGTGGCTAGGGAGAAATCCCCACTACAGTTTTGGTGACTCCACTTGGTCGATTTATACAGATATTTGTTTTTGTAGGTATGTTATTGGCTTGTTATCATTTTTCTGTTGACAGTAGTCATAGATATGACCCCCTCACGACAGATACAAACTAGTACTATGTCAATTCCTTCCCCCCATCCCTAGTCGACAACCATTTTTCAAAAAACATTCTGTTCGGGCTGAGACACACCAATCTGACTGGAATCCGAGACCTAGTTGCACCTTTTTTTCCTGATAAGCATGACCTAGGTCACACCTTTTATCCTGATACGCATGAACTGGCTTAGAAATCCAGATCACGTCTGTCTCAGCTTCTGGAGCAACCCAAGTCGCTATTGTGACTCAATTTCGTGTGACCCGTTGTGCTTAACCCTTTGTTTTGTGCAACCTAAGTCCCTCGACTATTTATCTACTTAGATAACGACTATTTATCTATTTGGTGTGACCCTAATCGTGCCTATTCCACTGACAGGTGTGACCTATAGTTTTTTAGTCTATTTTTGTACTTCAGATTCCTGTTTTAGACCCCCTGTCTATCCCAAACCCTTTTTTGACTTGTTTTTTGTCTAGATCTGATCATTTTGTAGCCCCTTAGTATGTTTTGAGATCCCACTTACTTGGTTTGTAATCCGTTCTAGTTGAACTTCGTGGTTGAGTCCGCATGCATATTTCCTACGTTCGATTAGTTCCTTTTACTGCTCATTTGTTTCAAATACATTTTATTTCTGTAAGAAGAGTTTGTTTTGTAGCATATTTACTGTTCTTTACTGCTTTTTATTTGCATTATATTTGCATCCCGACAGTGATATTGGGACATATTCATCGTGGAATTTTGGTTTTGGAATACACATCAGTTGCACACATTTCACACCATATAAGTGAAAATCTTGGTTCATGACCCCACGTAATCCTTAAAAAAAACTGAATATAACCAACATTGTAACCTCGCTTGAGGAAAAAATAATATTGTATCTAAGTTAGGACTTTGGGGATAGGCATCCAAACAACACCCCTATGTCACTTACATCTTGAGACATAGTTGTTTTCCATTAGGGGACCAAAAACCTCTTGTACTTGTTGACACGGTCACAATGAGTTTGTTAGGAGTCCCGATGCTTTGCAGGAGTAAGATGCAAATAAAGGGGTTCCGGAAGTCAGGGTGGAATAACGCACTCCATCTTCCACTAAAGACTAATCCTTCGCAGTATTCCTCATATCACTCAGTTGGGGGTAAAAGGCCAAAGGGCTTGAGAGCCAATAAACCGAATAGACATGTTATGGATGAGGTAGCCTAGTTTCCATTCTTCTAGGGCTATTTTACCCAAAAGTCCTTCTCGGTAGTGGGATTCTCCTAGCCTATATTGTTCTTCCATTTTGTATTGTTTGTCTTGGATTTCATCACCCTGCTGAGGATAGAATTTGTGAGGGGATTCCAGATTGTAGTTAGGAGCTTGCTTGCACTCATACCCCATAGGTTAGCGAGTCATTTTTATTTTATAGGTAGTGTTGCTTGTTGTATTTTTGGCCACCTTGTTATAGACTTGACTTGTTGTGACCCGCTATTGCAGTTTAGTTTTAGATATTGTTGTTGTATTGTGAGCCTCTATTTCATATGCTCTCCTTCTACACACTCGGTTGTAGTTGGGTTTTTGAGTCTGCGATTGATCCTCTTGAGTTTTCATTCATTACACATCACTCCATCATGCCATCATAACTCCACCACGCTACTCACATAGGCTTAGTGGGAACACCCCCTAGTTCTGTTATTTGAACCGTCACCGTCGGAGTCATCTTCGATGTCACTCACCACCTTCAGAGCCACACACAACCTATGAGTCTGATTCGGATTCATATTAGTCTGAACCCACCTTATTCATTGTTCAATCTAGCCCCATGGCTAGTGCACATCCTGATCCCTTTCAAGGGGGGATTGTTAGTAGTGGGATCATGTCCATTCCACCTATCATCACAAGTATCCCTTCCACCAGGCCTATAGGCCTTGGTGCTAGTGGGTCCTTTGTCACCACACCCACTACTGTTGGTTCACTACCCACAAGTGGTGGCCCCATTCCAGCCACTATTGTCACTATCATTCCACCTTTTACACCTGGGGGAAGTGGTCCTTCCATGTTGATTCTGACTATTCCTTCCATACCAGTGTCTATTCCTATTGTTGGAAGTCAACCTCATCCACCCCTAGTTATGCATGGGAACTATGTTCCTACGGCCACCAACACCATTGTTCGTCCTTCCTGAGCCAATCTTAGCTCTAGCCTACCTTTTATGGCTAGTCTCAAACTTCCTTACTTGGAATGGTTAACTAATGACTGCATTGGTCATCACCCACAATGGATTCCTATGCCTACCAAGCTTCCCTCAGAAATCCCTAAGTTTGAGGGAAAGGCAAAAGAGGACCCTCAAAATCACATTGTCATTCCACCTATGGTGTTCATTTAACAACATAGTGAATGATTCCATCTGGTTGAGGTTGTTCCAACCCACACTCATTAGTGATGCAACCAAGTGGTACATCGAACTACCTCACGGTACCCACCCTAAATTCTCCTCGTTAGCTTCGATGTTCCTTCAATACTTCCAGTTACCCATCCATTATGATGAGGGAGTGGAGATATTATTATCCTACCGACAAAACAAATCTACCCATATCATAGATCATATCCATGAATGGCATCATTTTTGTAGCTTGTGTAAGATATAGTTAGAAGATGGGATCTTCCTATATTAGTTCCTCAAAACCTAACTATCCCCCATATCCAAAGACATCGCATCTGAATGCCCTCAAAGTGAAGAAGAAGCCATCCTTAAGGCTCATCAGTTTGATCTGATATACATGCAATCTAGTTACTTGTATACCATTATACTTGATGCTCCCTGTACCGACACCTCACGTCAAGATACACTGGGGGAATCCCATGTTGTTGATGGAGTCATTGACTCTATTACCTAGCATCCTTAGTATTATTTTACCTCTCCCATGATGCCACCCCATCATGGTAACACCCATAGTGTTACCCAACAAGGTTACGTCCCTGATTACTCATACGTAATGGCTCAGTACAGAACTACTGCATCCTATGCACCCCTCAGTTACACCCCTGATTATTGACACATAACGGCTAAGTCCAGAGCCACCCCTTCCTACACGCCTTCTGCAGCAACTCCTCACGTTCATGGACTGACTTGTTTGACACACTCATGTACTGGCAAAACAATTGGCTTTGTAGCCCAACCAACTGCTAATGTCTATTACGCACCGCCCGTTCAACCCACTCTAGCTTCGACCTTGACTCCTCCTGCTCCCATAGGACATGTCTACACACAACAGAACCTACCTAACCAACCCACCCCCAATAACCAACAAAGGCACAGAAGGAACAAGAGAGGTAGGAGTAGGGGAAACAACCAGAACTAAGGAGGTGGCCAACAGGCCAATCCTCCAAACAATAACAATGTCGAACCCCCTGCATAGAATCCCTAACATCCCGCTCGACCTGGGAAGAAATTACAGTTGTGGACTAACCATACGGGTGCCATCTGTAACACTTACGACCACTATAATCACCTGTGTCCTCACCTGAATCATGTCCAACAATTACTCCAAAATGATAGTCAACATGATGCCAACGTGGCTACTCCGGCTCAACCAAGCCCAACACCACCAGGTCCTCCACCTATGGTGATTCAAAATCCCCTAACACAATAAGGAATGGTTGTGACCCATCCCTTGGCCCCACAACCTCCCACAACCATTGTTGTGGTCCGATCTAATGGAGTTGGTGTCCATCACCTCATGACATTATCATCCAATGTCAACCTCCAGACTTGACATAGGCAGTATGGTTCCACCATGGAAACTGCTGACCCATCTGTGGCATCTACCTCCACCATTCCTAGCATGTCTTTTCATTTTCTAATACTCGCTATGGATGGGACTACCAAAGTCCTATGGTTCTCTTTGCGTCGTGTCATGAACAATGCCACTGCTAGAGCTGCACTCAATTATAGTATTTTGATGACTTGGCCTAGTATCCCACAACCATTTCTGATTTGGAGGTGCTCAAAACTTGTCCTTCACAACGTAAAGAACTATTATGCGTGCTAGGTGCCATCGATTTTTCTGATTCTAGGTTGATCACCTTCGACCTTGATCAAGGAGAAGCCTGGATGCCATCATCCTCCACCTTCCAAATTTCAGTCACAATTCAGAATTTGGTTATTCATCGATGCATCATTGATGAGGGGGAATCCACCTATGTTATGTCAACCATTGTTTGGAAGAAACTTGGATCTTCCACCCTTCAACCTTCCTCCACTTCCCTTCACATGTATTATGGCCACTTGCTCAGATCTAAAGTGTTCTGACAAACGTCCTTGTTGAGTTATCTGGAAAAATATTGTTGATTGACATTGAGTTTGTCAACACCCAACTTGATTACAACCTCCTCCTATGATCTGGATTTATGTGTGAACGAAATGAAAGAACATATACATAATCATAATCACATACATTTTGCAAATATAGCATAGAGACAGTAAACACACATTCTATTAAATGGCAGAAATAGAACAGACTGTAATACAATAGCTAGAATGGTGGTAGCTATCTCTGAGAAGAGATGTGATTGCTACGCTCATCCGTGCAAATATGAATACAAAATGAGGCCAAAGGGGCCTATTTATAATAATAACGAGGGTGAGAACCCCAAAATTCCAAAACGTAACCCTAGAAGATGAACCGTCATAAAGTTTGCGGCCCCAAAGTGGTAAGTTGAACAGTCAACTTCCCGGGGTCATAACGTTTCCATACGATCTCCAATTTGGGCGTTTGATAGCTCGTTGGAAAGGTATATATAAGATTTACAACTTTTGGTTGGCCAAATGCATGCCAATAGCAACCATTTTTCCCCCAAATCTCCAAAAAATGTTGTTTAGGGCCTCAAAACGACTCCAAAATTTTAGGACCCGAAAAACCGTAGAAAAATAACTAGGAAACTGCCAAAATGGACAATTGTTTTGAGCTAGTGGAATAGGTGGGTGGCCATCGATCTCCATTTGGATCATCCTACAATGTAGTTACATGTATCTAATGTGCTTCGTTGCCTCTACTGTCTGTCAACTCTTGATGTTCCCTCATGATGGGAATATCGTGACCATCGACCAGCTGATGTATTATGATCAGAAGGGTCTGGCCACACTGGAAATTGTCCTTCCCACTATCGACACTACCATAGACAATGTGTCCATTCTATCCCTATCTACTGTTGGTCTGGGCTTCTTTTCCAATGCTCCTATGACGAACACCTTTTTTTCCTTACCATCTACGCTTTCGTCGACTGATATATCTTATTTGTGCACTATCACATCTGGTAGCATTCTGACCTCCTCGCAACCTCAGTTGCAACCCCAACCAAAATCCTCCAATAATTATTGGGGTTCATTCTCGGTCCACATGATTCACTTCCTTTTTCCACCATCTAACATTGTGAATTCCTGTGTGGTACCTCGATGCACCTACTCCGCACCCAACCCCCCAGGCTGTGTTAAATCCCGTCCAACCTATTAAGACGATGTCACACCCACCTCCTATTCCACCAACAACTACTATTGTATCTACTCCTATCCCTCCTCCTCCAAATATACATACCTTTGTAAGCACATGCTCCAATATTTTGTTGAATTCCTCCACTCCCCCGTTCGCCTGATGATGATACGGGGTACTCTTCTTATGCTATATTTATAGCTCCTCTATTAGCATGCTTATGGTGTGATTGATGAAGTGAATTCCTTGGCCACTCGTCAATATCCTTGGACATCTAAACCAAGTAAAAATGTTGTTAAACAAGAACCTTGCTACTATTGTAGTAGTGCAATCCACGACTGGTGTGGCCTCTGCCCATCTTGTCAAATATTATATCGATATAATGATATATCACACACCAGTTCTCTTTCCAGGTGGGTTGATTGGTCTCACAAATTCCACATCTCATTCATCAAATGGTTGCAATGTCACCTGAGGTATTAGTGGCATGTCATCCCTCCTCGATGGCTTTCCAGTTCGTTGACAAACGTCACAACTCCTTGCATAGTCTATCGCATCGTTTTGTAGAGTGGGCCACCAAAGCCATGCACAAAGAACCTTCCTCGTAGTAGATCATCCTCCATAATGTCCACCAACAACTAGTGCATGGGCTTCTACCAAAATATTCTCTTTTTTATGCGGTAGGACACATCATCAAAAAATCTTATCTGGTCCTAGTCTATATAGCTGTCTAGCGATAAACTAGAAATCCGAGGAATTAATCACCAACTGCTTCTTTTGACTTGTAGTAAGGTTCTTTGGTGCAGTGCTCGTCACCAAGAACTGAATGATTTGATCAAAATAATCATCAACCATGTCGATTTTGAATAACTACGCATCGAGAAATTCGTCTTCAACGTTTGTTCACTCTTCACCTGTATCAATTCAGGATATATGATCAAGGCCAGCATTCAAGTGAACCGACTTCATAATTATCTCAAAATAAAATTCCTGAAAGAGAAGTAGCCAGTGGCATATCTTCCCCCCCAACATAGGCTTATTGACTAGGTACCTCAAAGCAGAGTAGTCTATAAACATCTTGAAATGACCTCCCAATAGGTAATGCCTAAACTTCTGTAGCGCATATACCATTTTCAGACCTTTCCTTTCCGTGGTCATATAATTTTTCTCTGCAGATGACAAATTTTGACTAGAAAATCAATCACATGATCTAGATCTCCTTCTCCTGGTTGCATGAGTTCCACTCCCAGCACAATAGATGATACATCCACATGAACATGGAACTCCTTGTTCCAATCGGGGAAAATCAGTATGGGTATGGAATCCATCTTGGATTTCAGTGTGTTGAAACTTCCTTGACACTCTCGACTCCATACAAATGCTGCATCTTTCTTCAAAAATTTCTTCATGGGAGGTGTGATCACAACATACCCTCATATGAACTTGCGATAATACCCTCTGTTCCCCAATATCACTCTAAGCATATTCACGTTTTTAGGTGGCGGCAAGGTCAATATTTTCACAATCTTCGCAGGGTCAACCAATAGTCCTTTTTTGCAAACAATGTGACCTAGCAGCATCCCGAAAGGTGCACAAAAAATACACTTCTTTGAGTTTAGTGCAATTTGATGTTATCGACATATTTCCAGCATTAGTCACAGGTTTTCTAGATGGTCTCTAATCAATCCATAAACTATCTAGTCATCCATAAAAACTTGTAAGAAATTTTGAATAAAATATTTGAATGCAGGGACAAGTTACAACAACATAGGAAAATATCGTAGGTGTATTCTTCAACCTAAAAGGCATCATAGTGTACTGAAAACATCCTCATTTAGTAACAAATGTTGTTTTGTGTCGATCCTCTTTTGCGATCATGATCTGGTGATATCCATAAAACCCATCCGTGAAAGAATACATCTCTTGATTGCCTACCCCTTCCAGAACTTCATCATCGAATGGTGTCGAAAATTGAACATGCATACACGCATCATTCAGTTTTCATAGGTTGACACAGATCCGAGCCTCACATGTTTTCTTATCTTGGACAACCATGGAGTTGATCCATTATGATTCTTCAACTAGCTCAATTATTCTAGTATCCATCATCCTATCAATCTCAGCTTTTACCCTCTCCTTGTATCGTGGATTTAGGAGATATGGCCTCTGCGTTACTGGTTTCGCATCTGGCTTCAACGAGATATTCATCTATCCTAAATCTCCCAATATCCCCTTCATCTCAAAAAACTTCATAGGGAACAAATATTAGAATTCATGCAACAAATATGTAATATTTTCCACCGTTTCTTCATCCTACTAGTCCCCAACATTTGCAAACTTTGGGTTCTCCTCAGTCCCAATGTTGACCTTCTCGATCTTCAATGGTTGATTCAATGGATCCATTGGTACATCCAGTGTTGTGACATCCTGACTCCCTTCTGTTTCTAAAATATTGATATTCCATAGATCATCATCATTTGGCTCTCCTAACACATTATAACATTCCATCATCGACTGCAGGTGACAATGTCCATGTGGATCTGCTAGATATGCGACTGGCACTACCGTCAGAACAACATCATGGATAAGCTTTAGCGCATTATGAAAATTTGGATTGGCATCTGCAAAACTAAAGGTGTAAGTAAAGAAAACTATCAATTCCTCCCAAGTAGTGATCTCTCTGTGCAACTCGGCTAACACGTACCAAGATTGCGACATATCATCCAATATGTGGACAAAGGCATGGACCCATTCATCCTTTAGTCAAGATGCCCACAAGGTCTAACACTCAATCAGATGATCACTAGGACTGTTCCGTCCATCATATCTTCCAACATGGTACACTTCTGCATCTCCAAAGAAAATTTTCATCAGCCTCTGACATTGCAACCATCCAGTGATCAAATTCTTATGGGTCACCCACCAGCGTGTTGGGGTAGCCTTTAGCGCTTCCTCCAATGCCAGTAACTGTTGTGGTTTTGACACCTTATCTTCGAATTCAACAAGAAACTGAGATAACTGAGGTAGCCCTTCATAAATTGGCAACTCAATGGTCTCAATTGTGACGCGACATAGTGACTGCATAATCAAGCCGCACTTTCATAGAGACACTTCATGTAAGCGGTTCTACGAGTTCTCTAGAGCATCATCAGAGTCAAAGGATGTAGAGCTAGAACTGCACCAACTGAGTTCCCCATCAGCAGTTGGATGTACATAATCCTCTGATATGTTATATGTATGATGCCTTCCTTTGACAAATTCATCTTTCACTGGCTCAATATACCTTCACCCTTCGTTTGGATCCATCGGAGCAATGACTCTGATGTCTTGATTCTCAAATGTCATCACACGCTTCTTTAAATTGATCACTACCATACTGTTGTCAACCCATTTAATCCCCAGCAACATGGGATATGAGCCTCCACCATCAACAACTTCAATCATGTCGAAATCGGCATAGGTCTTCATACCTTAAACTTCCACATCAAGGTGCAGAACTCTCCCAATCAGTGTTACTCTGGTCTGGTTACCTAGTCGCAGCTGCATAGGAGACTAGCTCAGTGTTGGGATCCCCATATTTTTCCATTTCTGTCTTGTCAGAATATTATTATCGGATCCTAGATCTAGGATGACTAAATCTACCTCATATTCCCCAAT
The DNA here is from genome assembly GCA_001517045.1 of Pseudotsuga menziesii. Taxonomy (NCBI): domain Eukaryota; kingdom Viridiplantae; phylum Streptophyta; class Pinopsida; order Pinales; family Pinaceae; genus Pseudotsuga; species Pseudotsuga menziesii. The sequence goes on along the minus strand of LPNX010180652.1, from coordinate 567,513 downwards.
CTATATGTTCATGCACATTTCTTTCCCTGTCTTTTTCTTATGCAAAGAATTCACTGCAGAATCCTTCTGTTGCTTATCTAGTCAATGCAGTAGAATCTCAATCTCGACAAGAGCATCCGGATCTCTGGTGAGCGACAAGAAACTCTCAAGGAATTTTTGCAATGTACCATCTTGTCGTGATGTTCTTTCCTCCAAAAGCGATAGGCATTTCATTAATAGGTAACTTACCCGAGTTTCTACGCATCTCGTCCCGTGCTTCAAAGAATGTGTCTCTCTTTGCGTTGACATCGAATTGGAATTTCTTCTTTCCAGCGAGTGACTCCAGTGACATCAACATCCTGCATTCTGGGATCCACCGAGATCATTGCAATCGTTGGTCCTTGATTCTGGTTTAGTGGTCGATTCATGGGTTGATTCATGTTCTGATTTGTATTCTTGTTCTGAATTAGAATTTGGTTATGAATTGGAGTTTGGTTTTGATTTTGCAACTAGTTCTGGTTCTGTACTTGATTCTAGTTCTGGAACCAATTCTGATTCAACTGATTTTGGTTCTGCAATTGGTTTTGATTTTGCAAATGCAGAACATTTCGGGCCTATCACCTCAAGATAAGTTGTGGATAGTTCTCAACAGTGTGATCAATCATAGTACAATACATACATGAACACTGAAATTGTGGGAAAGATCTCTGATAATTCCCCAGTACACCGCAATTATAGCATTGTATAGGTCCGTGACCTTATTTTCTTCCTCGTCCTTGGAATCTTCCATTGAATCCTCCTTGTGTTAATGTATTTGTAACTTTGGAATGTATTCATCCTTATATCTTATGTATTGTACCCTGATGTTTATTTTGAGATGTGTCTGTAATGTACTTGAGTCATGTCATGCCCCGATGTTCCTATCGGGAGGTTCTATAATGTAAACAAGTCATGTCAAGTCATTGTGGGTAACTCTCCTATTGGTCAAGGGTTAAAGTCCCTGCAATTGTGGGGCCCTAGGGTTATTAGACTATCCTATAGAAGTCAACCCTAGGTGAGTCATTATAAGTCGGGGAAATAGTCTCCACCGTTGTGTTACCCTCCTATTGGTCGGAGGAGGCAAATTCCCCACAAGTTGTGGGGCATTAGGGTTATTAAACACTCCTAGAGATGTCATCTCTAGTAAGTAATTGTTAAGTTAGGCCGACATGTTGCAGTGGGTTTCAAGTGAACGAAAGAATATAAATAGAGAGTGAGCCTCTCTATTTATCACACACACACTCACTCACTGGGGCACATGAGTGAGAGGAGAAGTTGCTGGGATAAGAGAGAGACTGCTGCTGTCAGGAGATCATCTTTATGTTTTTCAGGTTTTACTTTTGGTGCTAATTCTATTTCTAAGGAAGTTGTATGGTTTTATCCTTTATGTTTTCCTCAAGGAAAATTATTTGTGTCTCTTCTCTCTTGTGTTTATTGCTGTGCATGTTATTCTCTCAGTTAAAGATCCTAAGATCATAATGCTAGCTTGAATGATAAAAATCTAACATGGTATCAGAGCTAACCTGAGAACAAGACATTATGCAGCTACAGAAGCTAGGGATTTTTACTTTTTGGGTCTCTATCAATAATCCATCAGCAAAAGTATTCTAGGCTGACTCTCCATTGAAGGGCGCATCTTTCTATTGAAGTAGAATTCCATTCCGAGCATTTTCAGTTTTCAGTGTGGGAAATTAGGGATTTCTATAGAAAAGGAATTTTCGAGTGAGCCCGGCATAGAATTTTTGTCCTCATAAAAATCAAAGTTTAGAAACCTGGATCAATATTTTTGGTTGGGTGAAACTTCAGGAAATTCAAACCGTAGTTTGACCCCGAGCTGGAAACCCTAAAATACTAAAACTGATAATGTTTGGTACATTTGCTATATCTTGGGATTGGTGAAGGCTAAGGAGCTAAAAATTGTAGAGGATGAATATAAAACCCTAATTTAAACTGTATCCAAAATTCCACCTCAGATTCGCTATATTCTGGGAGATATGATCCCTCCAAGTTAGGGTTCCAGCCTCTTCCAGGATTCATCACTAAACAGGACACCTGGGGAGAATTGATATATCTTGGGATACACAGGTCTAAATGAGATTTCTGAAGATGTTTCAAAAAGGATACAGACTATACATTCTGTTTTCTTAGTTTCATACCTAAAATATGAAACAGTGACATGTGGTCGTCTGTACAAATTCACTGTTCTGAACAGTCCTATAACAGGTCACCTTGGAAAAATGATCATAAGTCCCAGTTGGTGAAACCAATCTTGACGAAAACTATGGTTTTGAAATAGAGACATGTGAGGCTACCTCAAGGAAATTTTTCAGACACCTAGAAGCAGTAACTTCAAAGATACCATAGAAACAGTAACAGGCATTTCTGCAGAAGAAATTGGAAAACTAGGGCTTCCTGTTCCGGGAGCGTCCCTCCATTGTTTTAAGAAAAGGAGTACATTGGAAAGCTCAACTTGAAGAGATATATCTTTCCATCCAATCAGATCTAAAATATTCCAATTTTTGAAAATTAGGGTTTCTCTAACAAACCCTAGATCAGCCAGCTCCAGAAAGAGGACGGACACCTCAAATCAGTAAGATATAATCTTTTGCTATTTCCATTTGAGGTTCTCATTTCAAAGTGATCTATCACATAAGATTGGTGAAGTTGACAACTTCCAAGCATGGAAGTATATGATCTCTCTGAAGAAAATGAATTGGACACCTACATGAGTAGAGAGGTTCCAGTTCTAGAGGGAGATGAGGCTCAAAGCCTTACACAAGAAGAACTTGGTCAAGGCCAAGAAGATCATTGTTGATTCAGTCACGGATCAACTTGTACCACAAGTGTCTTCCCTAAAGACACTAAAAGAGATGTTTGATTCCTTGACCAATATATTTGAAGGGAAGAACATAAATTAGAATATGACCTTAAGAAACTAGTTGAAGAATGTGAAGATCCAGAATGCAGAGACCATACAGTCATCTCTCAAATCAAAGAACAACTTGTAGTAGTAGAAGAAGAAGTGGAGAATGCATAAGTGGTGATAACCACCTTGAATGGCGTCCCAAGATATGGGATTCATTCATGCAAGGAATGTGTGCCAGAAGGAAGTGATTACTTTCAGCAGACTCTAGGAAGAGAACACACGAGAAGAAGAAGCTCGACTCATAATAAGAGAAGAGAAGATGGGAGCAACTGAAGATCAATCTCTCACCATGCAAAGAAGATCCCTCAACCAATGAGGAATACGAAGATCTCAACTCTTGAAGAACCTCTTATCCATCTTAGCATTTGGATAAGAAATGATGCTATTATGAATGTAGAAGAAGACAAAGCTGAAGGCTCAAGAAGGAGTCTACCCACAAAACAAAAAAAGATAAGTATTAAATTGTCATTTCATGATATTGTTTTGTTATGCATTTGTTTATATTCAGTTAATATATTATGCATGATAGAATGTTTGCATTAATGACAGTATACTACTAATATGCATGTGATGGGTATGTAGCTCATGGTGCTATACAACTCTCCATTGCTACTTATCTAGAATGAAACCTCTTTGATGACATATTGGATTAGTGCACAATCTCAATGTTGTCTTGGTAGAGATGGAAGGAATCTAGAAAGTTTTCGTGAAATATGGATGGATGTTGTATTGGATAAAGTAGTTGCATGATCATATATTTATGCATAAGAATTTGTCAGTATGAATATTCCTTATGAAATGTTTCTAACCATACAAATGCATTTGACTTGTAGTAAAGATCGCATACATAATTGCCTACAAGCAAAGAAAGATGAGACTTATTCCAAAGAACAAGTGACGACAGTTCAAGATGAAGAATTCAACAACATCATTGATGCAGAACCTTCCATCTATTAAGAAGTAACCAAGAAAAAAGGGAAGACCAATTTAAGAACAATGATGTCTAGGATGCAGTATCAATACATGAAGGAAAGTTCGTAGTTCCATCATGCAGTAGATGGAAACATCATGGGATAGAAGGAAATATTCGTAGCACGAGGCTTCTCACAAAAAGAAGGCATAGACTACAAAGAGACATTTGCAGCCAGCAGGAGTTGAAACACATACATAATGAGCTTGATGAATATCTTAACCTTTGCTACAAGGTTGAAGATGAAAGTCTATACACTAGATGGATACATAGAATATTAGTAGCATAGGAAGCTACTTGTCAGTCCGGTACAGAATGTTTCAGTGCATATAGTATGGAAGATAGAGGGAGTATGATGCTCCACTTTAGAGGGAGTGACTACAAAATATCTTGAGGATTCGACATGATATGATAGGATGGACATATTACTGATGACTCTAGGCTTTACTAAGAGTAAAGTGGATTCCAACCTTTGCTTCAAGGTTGAAGGTGGAAGACCAGTGATGCTCCTATTATGTGTCGATGCACTATTTTTTAGGAATGGAGGTGTGGCAGAATGCGGATGGAGTCTTCCTCTAACAAGGGAAGTATGCAGTAGAGATCTTGAAGAGGTTCAGGATGAATTCCTGCAAGGCCATGACCACACCTATGGCATCGAACATGAAGCTATTACATGATGCTTCATCAGAGATGATTGGTGCCACAATGTATTGTTAGAAGATTTATTCCTTGATGTACCTGACGAATACGAGACCAGATATTTGCTTTTCTATGAACACATTGAGACATGTTCACCTAATGGTTTCAAAGCATGCATTGAGGTACTTGAAGGGTACAGTTGATTATGGGCTCAAGTATGAGGTGAATCAAAAGATTAACTTGGAGGGTTATGTGGATTCGTATTGGGTAGGCAGTGCCATTGATAGGAAGAACACTTCGAGGTGCTACTTTAGTATGGGATCAAGTGTGATCTCTTGGTTTGGAAGGATGGAGTCCTACATGGAACTGAGTATAGCTGAGGCAAAAGATGTTTCCACTTGCTATTTGGGAGAGAAGAGCAGTGAAGCTCCAGTATGTGACCCTGATCAATATCTCTCGAAAGAGGGAGTTCTAGCATAGTCGGTGAGACAGGTTGTTTGAGAATAAATCCTGGCAAAGCTCGTAGGTTGCTCAGATGTAAACAGACCTGTAGGTTGTCCTCGGATGTAATTGGTCCTGGAAAAGCTCGCAGGTCATCCTTGGACATAATCAACCCTGATGTGATTCTATGCTAGATATGTCCAAAGTGAAGTTTGAGTACTTCAGGGAGAAGCTTGGTGTTCTCCATATCTAGGTTCCCTCCAAGGGGGAATGATGAGACCTAAAGCCATTCTGACAAGTAGGTCAGATGTAAGGGCTAATCCATTCTGTCATGGTGAGAGGATTGGTTCCTTCCATGTCAGATATGAGTGCTAAGCCATTCTAATATGACTGTAGGATTGGTTCCTACATGATTAGATATAAGGGCTACTGCCATTCTTGGAATGGATCTGCCTGGTGAGTTACCAAGAATACTTGGTCTAGGACTGAGGGCCTTTCTGAGATGATTATAAGATGTAGTCTTACATGATCAAATGTGAGCGTATGGCCATTCTGATGTGATTGAGGGATGTGTTCCCACTTGATCAAATATAAGGGCTATTTCCATTCTATCATGGTGAGAGGATTGCTTCCTTCCATGTCAGATGTGAGTTCCAACCATTCTGATGTAGGATTAGTTCCTACATAGATGTAAGGGCTACCACCTTTCTGACGAGTAGCTTAGATGTGAGTGCTGTCCATTCTTATGTAGGATTAGTTCCTACATAGATGTAAGGGCTACCGACTTTCTAACGAGTAGGTCAAATGTGAGTGCCGACCATTCTAATGTAGGATTAGTTCCTACATAGATGTAAAGTCTACCCCCTTTTTCACGAATAGGTTAGATGTGAGTGTCAGTCGTTCTGATGTGGCTGTAGGAGTAGTTCCTACATGATCAGATGTAAAGGCTACCACCTTTTTGATGAGTAGGTCAGATGTGAGTGCCGACCATTCTGACGAGTAGGTCAGATGTAAGGGCTACTGCCATTCCCTGAATGGAGGCACCTGGTCAGTTACTAGGAACCCTCAGTGTAGGATTGAGTGCCTTTCTAAAGAGTAGGTCAGATGTAAGTGTTGTGCCTTTCTGATGAGTCAAGGCCAGATGTGAGTGCTGGCCATTCTGACTTAGGGTCAGATATAAGGGCTATCGAAGACCTACAAGGAGGTAGGCATACAACCAACAAGAAAAAGGGTTGGCTCTGTATAACTTCATGTGACAAGAAGAATCATGATATAGCACCCATGGCGATGATCTAGATCGAGTAATGATCTACATCCAGTGATGATGATCCAGCAGTGATGATACAGATCGAGTGATGATCTAGATCCAGTGATGATGATCCACTAGTGATGATCCAGATCGAGTGATGATCCAGATCCAGTGATGATGATCCATATTGAGTGATGATCCAGATCCAATGATGTTGATCCAATAGTGATGATCCAAATCAAGTGATGATCCAAATCCAGTGATGATGATCCAGATCGAGTGATGATCCAAAGCCAGTGATGATGATCCAGATCGAGTGATGATCTGGATCAAGATAAAGATGACCTAAAGATAAAGATGACTTGAAGATGAAGATGAATTGAAGATACAAATGATGGGATGATACAGAGAAGAAGACCAATGCTGACAAATTGTGTCAAGAGAATACCTTCCTAGTTAAGAGGGAGTGTGAATGTATTTGTAACTTTAGAATGTATTCATCTGTATATCTTATGTATTGTAGCCCGATGTTTATTCTGGGATGTGCATGTAATGTACTTGAGTCATGTCATTCCTCGATGTTCCTATTGGGAGGTTCTATAATGTAAACAAGTCATGTCAAGTCATTGTGGGTAACCCTCCTATTGGTCAAGAGTTAAAGTCCCCATAGTTGTGGGGCCCTAGGGTTATTATAATATCCTAGAGAAGTCGACCCTAGGCGAGTCATTGTAATTCAAGGCAATAATCCCTACCATTGTGTTACCCTCCTATTGGTTGGAGGAGGCAAAGTCCCCACAAGTTGTGGGGCACTAGGGTTATTAGACACTCCTAGAGATGTCGGCTCTAGTAAGTAATTGTTAAGTGAGGCCGACATGTTGGAGTGGGTTTCAAGTGAACGAAATAATATAAATAGAGAGTGAGCCTCTCTTTTATCACACACACACTCACTCATTGGGGCGCATGAGTGAGAGGAGAAGTTGTTGGGACAAGAGAGAGACTGCTACTGCCAGGAGATCATCTCTATGTTTTTGGGTTTTACTTTTGGTGTTGATTCTATCTCTGAGGAAGTTGCGGGGTTTTCTCCTTTACGGTTTCCCCGAGGAAAATTCTTTGTGTCTCTTGTCTCTTGTTTTTATTTCCGTGCATGTTATTCTCTCAGTTAAAGATCCTAAGATCATAATGCTAGCTTGAATGATAAAAATCTAACACCTTGTTGTTGGTACTGCAGTTGAGAAAATTGTTACTGCATGGGATTCAGCTGCTTCTAAACATACTCCGCTGACTGAACGTACTGTGGCTGTTGTGGAGCCATCTACATATGATTATATTGTGGCTATGGTGCCAATTGTTGTTGCGACTATTGTGGTATAAACTGCATCTGTGGTGGTGGTACATACTGCAGTTGAGGTGGTGGTTGAACCACCTGTGGCTGTGGTTGTTATACCTCCCGATGAAACTCTCCCTTCACATAGTACGAGTCATATGTTCTTTCCTGGAGTACATCATATGCGCAACAATCCTTATCTTCATGGCCAATAGATCGACAGAATGTGCATTATAGGTTCGTCGACTTTGTCACCATTTTATGCATGTACCCACACACCGCAAGTTGATTCCCATACACCTAACAAATGTGGCACCATGGTACACTGCCACAACTCAACGTGTTGGGTGGCCCTGACAACATGTAGTTTCAGAAATATGGGAAAGTATCCTTGGTATGTTTGTCTATGCGACATCGAGTGCAACATATATCCTCGCATTGTTCCTTTCCCTTATTAATGTCTTGTGGCTGGAGTGTCAAGTTTCCCAACTACATCTGAATTTGGTTCATATCAACTGCATTTTCTCCAATGGGTGAAGCTTCCAACTTCATGGTGATATCCAGAGCCTCACTCTGTGTCGCAATATTCTGCTGCATCAGTGGTAGTTTGATATGAGTTAGCAATGCTGCAATGAGCCATTCCTTATCCTAAATGTCTCTCATCTCAAAACTGACTCTTGCCTTTAGTGTCTTGAATATTTGATCAAAATCCAAAATAGTCTCATTGGGATACTGCTTAATTTCCTTTAGTTCTGTAATGTACTGCGCTTTAGACTTTGGTTTTCTGAATTCTTCAATAAGTCCTCTCCTGAATTTTTCCAGTGTCTTTGCCGGAGTCCCCGTAGGAACTTGTACAAATTTCATGTACTAATCCAGTGCATGAACCCGAAGGGTTGTCTCCAATTGGCCCTTCTTGACATCATCATCCACAGTTTTTCTGACAGTCCATACTGCCTCACACAGGAACTAGTATTGTTTTAGATCCTTAGTCCCATTCCCATGGAACAAAGGTAACTTCATCTCGTCTCCTTCCATTCTTGGTATTATTCCTACATATGTTGGTCTACTACTATTATTAGAGTGCTGCTAGCATGCTGGACACATTGGTGTTGAACTTGTATTTCTTCCTGATTGTGACATAGTGCACGAAGGTGTGGGTACGCTGCTACTGGGGGTTGATCTTACTGCTATCCTAGGTGTAGCCTGGTTGTCCTCCTCGTCACTGTGGGGTTGCTTTATCCCATGTGGTCTGTTGGGCCCTGGAATTGCCCATTTTTCTATCACTTATCGACATATCTTTCATCCATTTTCTTACCATTATTGCCCATTTATCATTCCATTTTCCATCCATTTGTTGTAGCTGTGCGTAAAACAACATGCTACTTCTATTGATGTTTTAAGTGGTTAATAATTATTATTTTCCTTTATCTTTGATGAATTAAAGACTATTATGCATAATTTTACTAATGATGGTTTGTGGAGTGATTTGTCATGTACAGGATGCTCATGGCCAGCTGTTACAGCCTTAACTGAAAAAGCATGCCACATAAGAAGACCTTGATTCACATCTTGATTTGCGGGCAGATGGAAATGAATCTCAAAAATCCGAGACATGGGTTTTGTGCGCAATATCCTCATTTACCTAATTCATGAGGAAATCACCAAACAAAGCTATGGAATTAGAGGAAATTTCAAGTCAAAATGGGCCTCCTAAAATGAATTAATAAAATAATAGTTAAAATAATAAAATAATATTTATTAATTTTGGAAGAAGAAAAGAAAAAAACTACTTTTTTGTTTGTATTTTTGACATATCTCCTCGTGTTTTTACTCAAATTTCGATCGGGAGAGCTCGTTTGATGCGGAATTAAATTCTGCATCCAACGAGTACCCACATGGCATACTTTTGACGGACCCCACTACCCTAGAAACAAGAAATACCTGAAAAAATGAAATGATGATGTCATCATTCCATTTTTTTAGGTATCTCTTGTTTTTGGGGTAGCGGGGTCCATCAAAAGTATGCCGAGTGGGTACTCGTTGGATGCAGAATTTAATTCCACATCCAACGAGCTCTCCCTATCGAAATTTGAGTAAAAACACGGGGAGATATGTCAAAAATACAAACAAAAAAAGTAGTTTTTCTTTATTATACCTATCCGCAAATTTATATTAAAAAAGTGTTTAAGACCTATACGGTATTTCAAATTTAAAGCAATTTCATTGGCTAACACATGATGACATGGAATTTGAATAAAAGTTAAAAGGCCCATTTTGAGTTGAAATTTCCTCTAATGTTTGCGATGTGCAGGTGGTTCTTCAAGAGGGTATTTTTCAGATTTGGTGTTGCGACCGGTTCCAAAGTTGCCAGCAGTTACGGCCGTGTTTCAGCTACTACAAATCACAAGTTGGGGGTTTAGTTCTTCATTTTACATGAGATAATTTTATGTATAAATATGTAATCAATCTCATTGAGAAGGGGATGATAGGAGAAGGAGGGAGGAGAGAAATCAATGTTATGATGTAGGATTTGATCCATATCCATTGTAATACTTTCATTATGATAATACATGCTGGCAGTTTCTTAATTCTGGAGTTGTAGACTTTCATTGTGGAGATCCAGCTCTGCTCAGTGGAGGAAGGGTCCTCTTCCCTGAGCAGATGCTGGTAGTGTTAATTGTAAGTTTCTTATTGTTTATATTTTCTCATTATTTCATTCATGCTTTCACTCATTAATTGTAAGTTTGTTATTGTATGCTTTCATTCATTAGATTTGTCATAGTCGTTGTGTTGTTAATTCATTTGATAGATCGTTGGCCAACATAACACTTATTTTAGATTTATGCAATCAGATCTTGCTTCATAGGAATAGATCTTGTTTGAAGTGTGTTCGATTTACAATTTGATTTATGAATAGGTTCGAGGTTTGATTTACCTTCAAGAAGGTGTGATCTACTTTACAAAGAGTTTCGATTGTATACCAATAGATCAACAGTGTCAGGTAGAGATTGTGCTTGCATAGATCTTGCACGATAATTTTAAAATAAAAGACTTCCTTAGGTTGATAATTTATGTTTAGCACTCTGCATGTTAAGTTTTAATTAACTGGCATATAGTGGGCACAACATTTTGGCGCTATTGCCGGGGAAGTTATTAATTGTGCAAAAGTACATCTGACATTGTTTTGTAGATGCATTGTTAGAGTAGGGCATGTAGGTTGCATGATTACATTTCAGGTTATTGAATTTATTTTGAGTTTGAATTTTCTATATTTACATTTAGTTTTATTTCATTTTCAATCTTATCATTCCCCTTAGTGGTGTTGTAAGCACCACCCATTCTACTAACAAGTTGACAGGAACATTCGAAGGAGGAGCCTCAAGATAGCACATAAAGAATCTAATGAAGAGATTGTAGGTAAGAAAGATGCAGAAGTTGTTACCTTCGAATTTCCCATCAGATATTTGAGAGGAGTGGCACCAATGAAAAGAATTCCCCCACATGTTCTACCAAATTTTCACGGTTTGGAAAACGAAGACCCTGATGTATTTTTATTTCAATTTGAAGTAATTTGTAGAGGATATGGTTATTGTGCTAATAATCAAAAGTTGAATGTGTTTCCCCTTACTCTAAAAGGAACATCCCTCCGATGGTTCATGAGCCTCGGTGGGAATTGTATACAAACTTGGGAAGACATGAAACATGTATTCTTGAAAAGGTACCAAGATTATTGCAGGGTCAATGAAGACATCTTCGAAATGACACAAGGAGAAGAAGAGAGTCTGGAGGAATACATAGAATACTTTCAATATAACCTCCAAAGAGACAAACAGAGGAAACTGGGGAAGGAGATCTTAAAAACACTTCTACTCAAGGGAATCCAAGCTAAATATTTAGAAGTATTAAATCTGATGGGAACAGGTAATGTATTTTAGTTATCATATGATGATATTTGTGAGTTATGTAGGAGGTATTCAAGAGGAAACTTCAAGACTGGTAAGAATTCTAAGGAACTTTTATCTTTATTTTTGAAACCTGCTGCAAAAACAAGAGTTTTACGAGCTGAAATCAGCAATTTATTTGAAATTTCTAAAGCTGATTCACAATTGGGTGTTTTGCAGGATAAGGAAAAGTAGGAGGAAATAAGAGAAGCAAGGGATTTCCCTTTGGATAGTCTTGAAAGTTGTGGTATATTGTACTTGAATCATTCCACAGATCATTGTCCTTCCTTACCAAAGATGAAAGAAACATATCATAAATATCTAGGAGTTGCAGCCAACTCATTGAAACAATCATGTCAACCATGGCCTGCATCTATGGTTCAAAATATTATCCCTCCATTTCCTTACTCTCATACTCAGCCATTGAATACTCTTCCACCATGGCAGCTGTTGTAGCCTTAATTTAACTCTTACCTACCTTATCCATAAGGTTGGAATGGCCTATCTTATGATCACATGGCCACTCTCTCTCATGCTGCAACACAACTTGGTCCTTCAATATCAACCTCATAAATCAATCATTTACATCAGCTACATCTATTTTCTCATCAAACTCCTTGGTATCCAACACAATTTCCTGTCTAATCCACCCTCCACCCTAACCATAATAAAGCAGTACAGTATGATTACAGTGCTAAAATGCAAAATGTTCCTACATTTCCCTCTTGTTCTACCTCATCTACACCATTGCAAAAAGGTTGTGCATTGTTGTAGCAAATCCATACGAGGCCTAAACATGTTTTAAATCCAAGTTTTGAAGATGGAGTTTCTTCTAGTCCTCATAATCAAGCAGACAAGATCAATAAGACACACATGATATTTGATGGAGAACAACCATTGGAACCAAAAGCATCATTCACATCATTAGATCCGAAACTCTTATGCATTGAGGAAGATCATTTTAATAAGCATCTTCATGGTGTAACATCCATGAGCAATCAAGGGAACAAAGACTATATTGAAGCTTGGTTTCAATCTGTCCTTGGTCTACAGCACCATTCCATGCTTCACCAATTCTTGGCACCATCGTTTCAAGGGAAGTTGATCTCACATATCCTAACATTTATAAAGTTATAATTTTCTGTTGGGAGTATGAGCATACTTGAGTCGCTACTTCGAAAGTGGATCGATTGGAAATATGCATACACTTGAATTTTTTTTTATATTTCCAAGTAGAATAGGGTAGGATAGAATAACAGAATAAAACCATGCTTTTGTTTGTTAAGTTTTTTTTTTTTTTAATAAGTATGTTCTCTTCTTGCGCCCTGTTGCGATCCGGAAGATCAGAAAGTATAAAGATAAGGAATGGGTATGAGATGTTTCATGAATGCTTTGGAAATGTTGACTATTTGAACAAAATGCTTAAGTCATTTTTGTCATCAATTTCTCAATTTCAATTTGTCTCTATTTGTTACAAATAAAAATAAAAATATCATGCAAACAAAATTACAGTAATTAGGGAAGGTGAATGAAGGATCCACAAGAAAATGAGTCAATGATTATGGAACCCTTCAAGCTTGAAATTTGGCATGAATTTGTTAGATACAACACACAGCTGTGACTAATTACTCTCAGTTGTGATTACTCTCAGCTGCGACATTGAGCTGCAACACTAGCTGTGACAGTGAGCTGCAACACCCAGCTGTGACAATGAGATGCAACACCCAGCTGTGACTGATTACTCTCAGCTATAATTACTCTCAGCTGTGACAGTGAGCTGCAACACCCAGCTGTGACTGTGCTACATGTAAAAATTTAAGAGTTTGAGATATGTGTGTGTTGCACATCATGATATGTATTTAGTTTTTATTTTCCATAAAAATACACATGCTTTATTTCAACATTATGTCATTTTTTTTAAGCCTTTGCAGCTGGCTGCAACAGACTGTGTAAGTCAATTTAGGTGCTCAATTCTTGAAATTTTTGGTATTGATGTGTGTTATATTTAAATTTACATCATTAAAAACATTCACACCTATTCCGATCACTTTTTGGGGGTCAAATTTAATTTATTGGATTTTTGTGACATTTTGGCTTGAAAATTTTACTGAAACACAGTTGGGACTGTCCATTTTTGAGAAACCAAATGGAATTATTTATAAAACATTTTTACATCCCAAGTATACCATTTAATCTAGTTTCCAAAAAAAATTGAATTTTTATGATTGGGTGTTAAACGAAAATGTTATAGCCAAAATACTAACAGGGTGTCAAGCAGGAAGCTTAGGAACAGAGCTGGGACGGTCAATTTTTGGATTCCTTATTGGACATATTTTGAAAACCTATTTGATTTTAATATTCTCTTATGAATCTAGTTTACAAATCAATTTGAATCACCCCATTCTGATATCGTATGCAAATTGTATGACCAAAATTCCGACTGCCTATCACAAATTTGCATTCCTAAAACTCTATTTTCTAGACTGTTTATTGGCTTATTTGACCCATCAATTCTTGTTGGATTAAAAATATATTTCTAATGGAGATATCTACATGAATCTAATTTCATATCTAATTGGAATCAAATCAATCCGTTATCAAACGAAAAAGTTAAGCCTAAAATCGTGACTGTTGGTCTAGTCCAGAATTCGAAAAAACACCTTGTCATGCAGGCTGTTACTGAGTGATTTGGAATATTATTACATAGAATTTTAAAAACATGTTTCTAATGGAAAAATACCTATGAATTTACTTTCATTTGGATTTGGAATCACTCAAATTTGACAAGGAATGAAGAAGCTATGATCAGAATATTGTTGGTGAGTCTAGATGGACATTGCTCCCGTGCAGGTATAAAATGGATTTTGGTTTGTTAATTTTCTTTGGATTTGTTTTATAAGTAATTGGTTGTTTTTTTTCTTTCATAAGTGTTGGGTGAAGAGAGACCAATCATCTCTCTTCTTTCATCATCTCATGTTTTATTGTAGGCAAGTGCTAGGTTTTTGCAGGTCTTTGGAAAAAGAAGGTCAATGCATGCACGGGTGACTCTTGAAGACTTTTTATCAATTTTCAAATGGATTGAGTGCATAAAAAAATGGATAGATTGATGTGCAAATCATACCAATTTTCAATAATTCAAGTCCCATTTGTACATCCCAAGAATCATTTTTAGACACCCGTCATATCGATTGTTGCCGAAAAACCCCCTCAAGAAGCCAATTGCCCTATGGTAGATTCATTCACCCTCCTCATCTCAAAACCCTAAAAATCCATTCATGTCGAAGTCCCATTTTCCACTGCTTATGTAGTCACCATAACCGTTTTATTTCCCATCACTACTACATCATGACTTCACATATACTTTCCACTTCTGAGTTTCATGTTGGTTCTAATTTTCACTATGATTCTTCACAATCATTTATTTTATACTCGTATTGGATGATGTGGAATTCATTAAGGTCCATCTTCTAATGGTATTGTACCATCGACTCCGACACATCATCTGGGATCGAGATTATAGTTTTTATAGTGCCCTGGTATCTGGATGAATCAATGGCAGATTTCCTTGTTGTTAATCATGGGGATTCATCAATGCCTCTTGATTGACAAATCTTGTAGGTGACTCAACTCCAGCACATCCATTCGTACCTGTCAAGATGCACTAAGGTACTTTAGAGCTCATTGTCATCAAAGGTGAGTTTCTTCACATTGGTTAACGGCATACATTAATGGCTGGTAATCCAATGATTTCTTTCCATGCTCGACTTCAACACACTCATTTGCATGGTAAGAATTGTACCTCGGTTTTGTAGCAGCTGAAGATTATGTGATCTACTAGTTTCAACAATCACTTGCAGCATCATTTGTTCAGTATTTTTGCAATTCCTTTCTATTTTCATTTCAGCAGTTGATTTTTAGAATAAGAGAATGGGCTTTCTGCTTCTATGGTAGAATTTATCCTCGTTAATTGTCTCAGCAGTTAGTCTTACATGAAACCAGAACAACATCATGGATCAAATTCCTCACATCAAGTTTCAGCTCTCATATACATGTCTCAGCATCAGACCAGCCTATATAGCTACAGCATACACCATTCCATTCATGTCAACCAAGGCTTCCATGGAGGTAACACTTGAGGTAAAATAGCATGAATTTTTTATTTATTAAAGATTTGGGGAAATGTCACGAAGAACCACTAAGCATTAGCCATTTCCATTTTCTAAATAGAATTTTATGTCCATCCATTCCCATCATTTCTCACTGAGTTCTAACACTTCATCATTCATGCACATCCACTTCAAATTCCAACCCAACATCTCACCAACCCAACTGACCAAGCATGAAAAAAGGATACCTTATTGTTGTCACACAAGAACCAACAATAGGAAGTCTTGTTGCTGCCACACAAGAACCATCAGTAAGAATAGGAAGTCTTGTTGCTGCCACACAAGAGCCAACAGTAAGAAAAGAAGTCTTGCTACTGCCACACAAGAACCAGCAGTAAGAAACGGTGCTCTGTTGCCATATAAAAATAATGAGGAGAAATAAAGCAGCTGACACACATCTTGAAAGAGAAAGATATGCTGGACACAAGAACCTACAATAGAAGAAGCCTGTGCTACAATACAACAGAGGATGCATTTCAAAGGTATGTGTTTCTTGGTTCACCTAATATATAAATCAGTTTAAAAGCATGGATGTTGTGGCTGAAGGAGAATATAGGGGGTTTAGTTGCAAGTTACATAAATGGATCTGTTATCCCTAAAGTTGAACCTAGACTACGGGGGTTCAATCTTAAGGAAATCTTGTTCTCAAATGTACAAATCAATAAAATAAAACTGAGAATCAAACTGATATACAATCAAAGCTTATGGGAAAAGTTACACCACTATCAATGTAACAGGTTGGTATAATATAAAGGCTGCGAGTAAAATCAAACAATCAATGAAAAACTGGACTAGTATGAAATCAAGGCTGTTTTGTATAGATCACATAATCATCACTGCACTATACTGGTATATATAAGATCTATGATAAAAAAATAACACTATTGAAGAGATAGGATGGTGTGAAATCAGAGTTACAGGAATAATCAAACAGGTGCGGTATAACATAAAATCAAACACAAAGTTCAATATCAAGGTTACTATGATCATAAAATCAAGAAGTGAAACTGCATCTGTTTCTAGACAATTAAGGATAATTGTACTTCACAATAAGAATTAATACAATGGGATTTATTGGACCATATGCATAATAAAATTATCATAAATACAATTCATATAACACATAGGAAAATCATCATCATGTTCATTCAAAAATAGAACCTGTTACTAAAGTTGTAGAGTGTTTATGCTACACAGATAGTGCTCAAAGCTGGGCATACATAACTCCAAAATTGCCAATCCTCAGTCTCTCAGTCGAGACCCCCTTCTATACAAAATATCTTATCCATAAACTAACCATAAGATCCTATATTCAAGGATCGAACCTCCTCCAAAATTGGGAAGTTAATCCCTTAAAAAGTATTAAACTACAAGTGTCATACATGTGTCAAAAGGAATAACATAAGTTCAAAATCAAACAAAAATTTAACACCTAAAGGCTTCTAGAAGCCTCTGCTAATGTAGCTAGGTCACTAAGAACCTCTGAACACTTTTGAAGTCTAGCGAATTCAACATCTTTATTATTTTCCTTGTTCTAGGCTTTGACTTGTTCCAGCTCTCTCCGAATAGCTCGCTTCTCCTTGAGAATATCCTTGGAAATCACCAGCATCTTTTGGTATTCTGTTTCTTTGTCTTCCATGTCCTCACAGAGTCTTTTTTTAGCCATCATCAATTTCTCATTTATGTCTTGCAAGTACCTTGTTTGTTCTTTATAGGTTTGTAGAGACCTCTTACATTGGCTTAGCTCTGGGGAGATTTCCAAATCCTCTTCTCTTATGTGTCTTCCTTCTTCATGTAAACTTTTTGATACTGAAGCATCATCAAGATTGCCTTGCTGGTCTGTGCAAAAGACTGCTGGTATGGAGCCTGCTATACCCTGCATATCAATAAAAATTTCCATATCTTCACAGTACCTGTCCCTTGCTGTATGTACTGTTCCCTCGCTACTAACATGTTCTATTACTACCATATCCATGCCCTCTTTCTGTGCTGTTCTTTCCTCAATCTGCATCTTTTTCCTCAGTCTGGTTCTTGGCTTCTCTTCTTTGCATAACTGTTTACAAATCTTATTTTTTGAAGTTATGCTTTTCAGCATATTACTGAGCTTCTCTGGGTTTTCATCTGTGCAGGCTATTTCAGGGCTCAATCTTTCTTGGATAGGTTTATCAGCAACATTCTTTTCTTCATTCTCAACCTCCTGAACTATCTTTTTAGGGCTTGTTGCTTGCTGGTTAGCATCATCCAACATTCTTTTACCTTTCTCCTTAGGGTTGTCCCTAAACCCTAGCTCTGCTAGCAGGGATTCCCATGTTCTTTTCTCCCTCTGTAACTGAGTTAGAATCAATAATTTGATCAAACCTTGGTGATAAACAGAGCGGGTTGTATGCTGAGGATGACTTTGAACCCTAGCTATCATCTTTTGGAGACTTTTTAGTAAGTAGAACGGGAGATTTACCTGTGTATTTCCATTAATATGCATTAAGAATTTCAGATGGCATTTTAGTATTCTATCATATCTTCCATCACAGGTGATGTAATTTTGAATCATCTCCAGAGGGATTTTCCAACCTGGTTTCATCTTACTAACATGTACCCCATTTTTCCAGTCAAGCTTTTCACAACCTGGGATCAAGAATTCATTGAAGTCTCCTTTAAAATCTTGTTGTTTAAACCATTTTTCACCTTGTGCAGGAACACCTATGGCCTCAGCAACAGAGTCCTCATTGACCCTAACAGTCAGGCTTTGCAACTGAACCCTTTCATCTTTGTAATTTTCAATGAAAGACATGGTCATTTGCAAATGGTAACCTTACAGTTTTTCACAAAATGTAAACCATCCAGACTTTTGCATTAGCTTGGCAGACCTAGGAAATTGTTTTATCCAATCTGTATTACTTGGTTCTAGCCTACAAATGAAACCGCCAGGTTTCCTTTTGATTATAACCTCAGTTTCTTCCTCATCGGCTACCTTCAACATTTGAAACCCTAAAGGAATTCCAACTCTGCTGTGTGGACCGACTGGGCTTTAAATCTCAGACAAAAACACACATACTTTGCTGCATTTACCTTTGTGGTAAATCTTCACTTCATGCTAGAATATAGCCTGTGAATAATGCACCTATTCCTGTGCTGGTTCTAATTTGATTTTTTTATAGGCTTGACTGAATGAAGCTGACAGTAAAAATATAACCAAAAAGGAAAATATGTGCTGTAGCTGCATGCTTTGAAATGCAGGGAAGTATATACACTGTACTCCAAACCCTGAAACAAAATCCATAGATTTTGAAAACAAACCCTAGCCACTGAAACCCTACATGATGCTGCTCGTCACCAATGGAGATAGACAATATACCAACAGGCCTGCGAATATCCGTCTTCAATTAACCAGCAGAATAATGAGAGAAATTTTGGGGGAAAATGTGCATTAAGTTGATTTTTCCACGATCAATGCTAGCAATCATTACATGAACTGTTCAAATTTCGAAATGACAACATGTGTACCCTTCCATAAATGCCACCATACAACTCATCATTTCGTGGACAGGGGTGCATTTTTGTTTAAAACATGTCCATACCGAATGCCCCATAAGTATGAATATGACAAAAGCTTATTATCATTTTATATTCCATGATATTAATAAATAATAAAATTTTCAATGCAATGCCATTTTGACATTCTGCTATTAGAAATTAAAATGCTGCCAGTTCATGATATGCTGCTAGTTTGGATAAATGCTGCCAGCTGTAAGAATTCACCATATAACATACATTCTCTTGCACATACATGGGCTCATGGCTTATGAATGAAAATTTTGATGATTTTAGGTAATAAAAGAAACCCTAATAGCAATCAATCAACCATAAAGTATAAAAAAAAGTAAAATTAAAACAATAAAAACAAAGCATAATTAAAAATTTAAAAATAAACAGGTGAAACAACCTTAGAGATAACATCTGGCTCCGTCTGGGGACAAAGTTTTTCTTGAGAAACATTGAGAACATGCTGACTAGTGCCTTCAAAATTCTTCTAAGGTTACTTCTGTCTTATTGGGCTAGAGTCTTATTTGCAGTAAAATGATATATACAGTGACTATGTACAATAACACCTTGTCTTTCAGTATGTGTAAAAATGTTTTAAGAAGCGCCCATTGACTGGACCTGCAATCTCTTCACCTTTTAGATTTTGTAAGACAAAAGTATTATTTCCAAGGATATTTATGAATAAAAAGGGCCCTATCCATAAGTTGTTAAACTTCCCATGCTTACCTTTTTCGTCTTTTCTTGCATCCCATCTGAGAACGAGGTCACCAACTGCAAACACCTCTTTTTTAACCTTTTTATCAAAACTGTCTTTCCTTCTCCTTTGATGTTTCTTAGCTCTATCCTTGATGGCTTCCCTCTTCTGCTGCAACTGCACTATCTGGAACATTCTACTCCTGATATCATCTAGCTCTTCTTCAATTTCATGCATAAAATTAATGACTGGGGTCACTAATTGAACAGGGAAAACAACATCAGTCCCATAAACCAGTTGGAAAGGGGATGTCCCAATTGATTTTTTAATTGTTACTCTATCAGCCCAGAGAGCGAATTTTAGTTTGTTGTCCCAACTTCGTTTGTTCTCAAACATCATTTTCTTGATACTGTTTACAATGTTTTTGTTGCTAGATTCTGCTAATCCATTTCCTTGTGGATAGTATGGTCTGGACTGTTTAAGCCTAATGTTGTTTTCTTGACAAAATTTCACCATCTTTTTTTATTTGAAAGTAGGGGCATTATCAGTGACTAATTTTCTAGGGCATCCAAACCTACTCAGAATGTTTTCTTGAAGGAAAGTAATTATAACCTGTTCTGTTGCTCTCCTTGTTGGGACTGCTTCCACCCATTTTGTGAAAAAATCAGTAGCAGTCAAGATCCATTTATGCTGTCCACTAGAGGGAGGATGAATTTCACCAATAAAATCTAGTCCCCACTGCTGAAATGGACCATTCATAGAAATAGGTTTTAGAGGTAAGGACTGAAGCTTTTGCTTACCTGTAAATTTCTGACATTCGATACACGATCTAACCTGATGATATACATCTGAAAACAGGGTAGGCCAGTAGTATCCTGCTCTCAAGATTTTGAAGGCAGTTGCCTTCCAATACTTATGTCCTCCACAAACTCCACTATGCAACTCTGCAATCACAGCATCAACTTCATATTTCTCCAAACATTTCAACAGTATTCCTCCTGGATCCTTTCAATACAAAATTTGATTCATTAAAACATACTTCATAGCCTTTAGTTTCAAAGATCTACATTCACTCCTGTTCAATTCAAGAGGGCACTGTAAATATAAAAGGAAATGTACAACATCTTTATACCAGTCAGATTCAGCATACCTTTTATAAACCTGCTCTTTACTGTGCTCTGCTGTCATAATCTGCTCTGACTGTTCTTCCATGATATGAAGATTTAAAACCTGACAATTTGACTCTGTGAGAAGTTTAACTAGTCCCTGTCCTTTTACCAACTTTGTTGGCTTAATTTCTATGTCATATTCCATGACCTTGGCTATCCATCTGCCTCTCTTTGCTTCACTATCAAGCTGTACTAGAATCTCCTAGACTGCTGCATTTGGGACATATGCCACAACCTTAGAATGTAAAACATATATTCTAAAAAATTTAAGGGCTTTAACTAAGGCATAGGCCTGCTTTTCCATTATATTATACTTCAGCTCAGAGTCTCTTAATGTTTTACTGAAGAATGAAATTGGTTGTTCCAAATTATCAGAGTTCTTTCGTAACAATACAGCAGCAATAGTGTCTTCTGATGCAAATGAGAAGATTGCAAAATATTTTGTATAATCAGGAGCAATCAACACTGGGGCTTCCACCAATGCTTGCTTTATGGGTTCAAATGCTTGTTTAGCCTGGTTAGACCACTTAACCTCGCTATCATTTTTAAGCATCTGAGTGATATGCTTTACTATTTCTGCAAAATTTGGAATAAACCATCTTAAAAAATTGATTTTTCCAACAAAGGATTGAATTTCTTTTTTGTTTCTGGGAATGCTGATTTTTAGGATAGCCTTGACTCTCTCTGGATCTATCTTTATTCCCTCAGCAGAAACAATATGGCCTAACAGTTTGACTTCTGTCAGGGCAAAGGGATACTTTTTAGGATTTAGTGATAAACCGAACTTCCTGCATTTAACAAAAAAATTTCTTAAGTGTTTAAGATGATCTTCATCAGACTTAGAAAAAACTGTGATGTCATCTTGGTATATCAAAACAAACTTTTCATTTTCACCCACAAAATCTATATCCATAGCCCTCTAAAAAGTAGCACCTGCATTCATGAGCCCAAAAGGAATTTTGTCATACATAAAGGTTCCCCATGGTGTGGTAAATGCTGTTTTTTCTCAGTCCTCTGGCTGAACTGCAATCTAGTTATAACCAGAAAATCCATCAATCATTGAGATTCTGTGAGCACCTACAACCCTCTGCAAAATCTGATCTATCTTTGGTAATGAATAGTTATCCTTGAGGCAGGATCTATTCAAGTTCCGGAAGTCTATACATAGTCTTATCTCTCCATTCTTTTTCCGTACAGGGACTAAATTAGCAACCCAAGATGAATACCTTAAAGGCACAATGATTTTTGCATCTAACAGTTTTTTCACCTCTTTTTCAATTACTGGCAGGAATGCTGGATTTAGCCTTCTAAGCTTCTGTTTAAAAGGATTAGTATTTGGTTCTAGAGGGATCTTGTGCTGAATTATGCTGGTATCATATGTTTTTAAATCATGATATGACCAAGCAAAAATTTCTTTGTATTCTTTCAGCAAACCAAGATATTTTCTTCTTTCATCATCTGACAGCAATTTTGACAGTTTTATCATCTTAGGCTGATTTTCAGAACCAATGTTATACTCCATAACATTTTATTCATTAGTTTGCAAGGTGGGTTTTATCAGTGTATCATCTTTTGAAAACAATCTTTCTAAAGGAACAAGTCCCTTGGAAATAAAATTCCCTTTTAATTCAACAATTTTGTGATCAGTAATCGAATTATTTATGCAAGGTTCATTTTCTACCCATTCTGAATCCTGTTCATGATCAACAGTATCATCTGAAAATTCACCTACCAATTCCAGAAATTCTTTTATTTCTTGATCATCACTAAAGACTTTCCAATGTTTAATATTATCTGGGACAACAGGTCTATACCTGACATCAATTGGATATTTCAGATGAGTAACCTTTGGAATTTTGAAATAGGCTGCTGCTAAGGCTAAGGAATCAGCTGTCTCATTATATTCTCTTGGGACAAAGGTGATATTGAAGGCTATGAATAAATTTTCATTTAAATCCCAGACCTCATTCCTATAAACTTTCAATAAATGTTGTTTTACTTGGTACACATTTTTTACTTGCTAAATTATTAATTCGGAGTCGCCAAATATAGCAAGTTCCTTAATTCCCAAGTCTTTTGCTGCTCTTAACCCAAGGATCAAAGCCTCATATTCAACAGTATTATTTGTTGTTTTAAATTCCAATTTGTACATAAGGGAAATAGCCTCACCTCCAGCTGAAATCAATAATACTCCTGCTCCTGCACCTTCTTTACTTGATGCACCATCGAAATACATCTGCCACAAGCCATCAGGTTCCTCTCTCTTTATCTAAATTGGGATATCTTTTTGTACTTTTAAAACCCCTTCAATTTCATCATTTAGTTGCAACATACAAGAACCAAGATTTTCATCAATTGAATAGATCGGATGATTATTAGGGTGTCTACTGCCACTTACCAAATATGCCATCTGTACCTCTCTGTAAAGTCTTCTGAATTCTCCCCCAAATACTGGAATTGTAGCATATGAAAGATCCATCTGCAAAGTTCCTCCCACCTTCTTTGCCCAGGATCTAGACAATAACATACCAAATTTAGGAGAAATATCTGCTACAACAATATCCATCAATACACTCTTCATAGGTACCTGGGTTAAATTCACCACCAAATCCTTGATTACCCCAATACATTTCACTGCCCTAGAATCAAATGCATACAAATCATGGTATGGTTTAGTAACACTGAGTCCTAAAGCTTCCATGACTGATTTTGGCATGAGGTTATGTGAAGCTCCTGAATCTAGCAAACAATTATGCAGTAGTTGATCATTATCTGAAAAAGTCACATAAAATGGAGGAGGATATTCTGAATTATCATCAGGCTGATCAAAAGTTTTTTATCCCACAATAATAGTAGGTTTTTCATCCTGCAAATTAATCTCATCAGAAGGGATAGGATTAGAATTCACTGCATTGCTGAAAGTTTTAAAGGTTTCCTCCCTGTAAACTTTACTTTTAATCAATTCTGTTAAAGGAACAGGGATCTTCACCTTATTAAGCTCATGTTCAAAACTGAAACCACTAACAGATTTATTAATCTCTTTAGGATTCACAACTTCATCTTTTCTCTGATTTACAATTTGTTTCTGGTTTGCAGGCCTATTTTGTTTAAGAGGAAGAGCTTTCACCACTTTCTTGGTTTGTGCTACATGTTTTACCCCTGACCTCAGGCCATATGATTTTTGTGGTATTTCCTGACAGACCTATGGCATAGACATCTGATAGTCATCTTCTTCATAATGATCTATTTCTGTAGCATATTGATAATCAGATCTAGTTAGAAAATGAGAGGAAGAAGAAGTAGCATCAAATTGACTAATATTATGTTCTTCTGCTTCCAAATCATTTAACTCCCCTTCATCTATTTCATATGATTTATCATCTCTGACATTATTGTTTTGAAAGGGAGGTTGAATCCTTTGTTCTTCATTTTCTCATCTGTCTCTCTGTATATCATTATTTCGTCTTTCTCTTGGGAAGAACCTAGGGGCAAAAGGTCTTCTGAACTGATTCTGATTTCTATCACCTTCAGGCATGGGTTTATTCTGATTCCTATTTCCCATTTCCAATCTATCAATCTTAGCAGACAAACTTTTTATTATTTTACTCATTTCATCCATTTTGCTATCTAATGACCTTCCTATATGATTGGATGTAACGATTTCTTTCTTTCCTTTTTTGTCCACAATTTGGTGTTATGTTTCCTCTTTTAGTCTGTTTGAGGCCAAAATGTTTGACTCTACTTCTAATGTTGCAATTTGCATGTTTTGAAGTGACTCGGATTTTCTTTCTCTTAACAGCAAAGAAAACTCAGGATTAAATGAATTTGCATAAGCTAACTTTGCTGCTGTCTCAGTAGGTTTTATTTCAACTAGAATCTTGCTGTCCATTTTGTTAAACCTTTTGGAAAAGTCTCCTACAGCTTCATCCTTTTTTCTTTTTAAAGATGCAAATTCTGTCATTTAATACAAATAATCTTTAGTGCCCCCCCCACTGTCTCATAAATGCTTCTTCTAAGGCATCAATACCATCTATGGAGTTTGGTGGTAATTCCCTAAATCATTTTCTAACCTCACCATCTAAACTTTGAACAAAAACCCTCATCCAAACAACTTGATGTTCAAAATTTTGATTGTCTGCATAACTACAGAATGTATTCCAATGTTCTTGTGCAGTAGCATCTCCCTGGCCATTGAACCTTGGTAGGTAATTTTGATAATCTCCTCCTGGGAGAGCATTGAGAGGCTGAGGAAAAACAAGTGGGGCATATCTTGCTGCTACCATAGCAGCCATTCAATTTTGAGCCATTCTAGGGTTTGTATTAGACTGACAGCTGCTTGATTGTTGTGATGAGGGAGACAAAGTATCAAGATTTGATTGAATCAATGGGATAGTCTTAGCCACAGGAGTATTTGCTGAAACTAAAGAGGAGATTCCTGTCTGCAATGCTTCAAGCTTAACCTTCTCTGACAGCAAAGGATTTGTAAAGACACAGAAATTGTCAATTTGTGAAGGGGTAAATAATAGGTCTAACTCCTCTCGTCCTTTTTTTGAATGTGGATTCAAAGAAGGAACTGGAAAAGATGCAGATTCAGGGATCTCTAAAGCTGCAGGCTGTTTGAATTTTTCTGATGAAGTAGAAACTAGATTTCTCCTAGCCTCCTTTAACAACTGCTCAGGATCTGAGACTCCTGGATTCAAAAGGGATGAGGGATTTCCTTGAGTCCCTATCTTCTTTGAAGCCACTGTAACTTCTTAAAATGTGACTGAATGTAGTCTATATCAGGATTGACTGATTCTATTCACCCTACAAAATCAAATTCATAAAACTATCGATTACCTAGGGAAGATATCCTTTCCTTTGTCCGTCCCCGGCAACAGCGCCAGAAGATGTTATCCCTAAAGTTGAACCTAGAATACGGGGATTCAAGCTTAAGGAAATATTGTTCTCAAATGTACAAATCAATAAAATCAAACTGATATACAATCAAAGCTTATGGGAAAAGTTACACCACTATCAATGTAACAGGCTGGTATAATATAAAGGCTGTGAGTAAAATCAAACAATCAATGAAAAACTGGACTAGTATGAAATCAAGGGTGTTTTGTACAGATCACATAATCATCACTGCACTATACTGGTATATATAATATCTATGAGAAAAACATAACACTATTGAAGAGATAGGCTGGTGTGAAATCAGAGTTACAGGAAAAATCAAATAGGTGCTGTATAACATAAAATCAAACACAAAGTTCAATATCAAGGTTATTATGATCATAAAATCAAGAAGTGAAACTGCCTTTGTTTCTAGACAATTAAGGATAATTGTACTTCACAATAAGAATTAATACAATGGGATTTATTGGACCATATGCATAATAAAATTATTAGAAATACAATTCATATAACACATAGGCAAATCATCATCATGTTCATTCAAAAATAGAACCTGTTACTGAAGTTGCAGAGTGTTTATGCTACACAGACAGTGCTCAAAGCTGGGCATACATAACTCCAAAATTTCCAACCCTCAGTCTCTCAGTCAAGACCCCATTCTATACAAAATATCTTATCCATAAACTAACCATAAGATCCTATATTCAAGGATCGAACCTCCTCCAAAATTGGGAAGTTAATCCCTTAAAAAGTATTAAACTACAAGTGTCATACATGTGTCAAAAGGAATAACATAAGTTCAAAATCAAACAACAATTTAACACCTAAAGGCTTCTAGAAGCCTCTGCTAATGTAGCTAGGTCACTAAGAACCTCTGAACGCTTTTGAAGTCTAGCGAATTCAACATATTTATTATTTTCCTTGTTCTGGGCTTTGACTAGTTCCAGCTATCTCTGAATAGCTCGCTTCTCCCTTAGAATATCCTTGGAAATCACCAACAGCTTTTGGTATTCTGTTTCTTTGTCTTCCATGTCCTCATGGAGTCTTTTGTTAGCCATCATCAATTTCTCATTTATGTCTTGCAAGTACCTTGTTTGTTCTTTATAGGTTTGCAGAGACCTCTTACATTGGCTTAGCTCTGGGGATATTTCCAAATCCTCTTCTCTTATGTGGCTTCCTTCTTCATGTAAAATTTTTGATACTGAAGCATCATCAAGATTGCCTTGCTGGTCTATGCAAAAGACTGCTGGTATGGAGCCTGCTATACCCTGCATATCAATAAACTTTTCCATATCTTCACAGTACCTGTCCCTTGCTGTATGTAATGTTCCCTCACTACCAGCATCTTCTATTACTACAATATCCATGCCCTCTTTCTGTGTTGTTCTTTCCTCAATCTGCATCTTTTTTCTCAGTCTGGTTCTTGGCTTCTCTTCTTTGCATAACTGTTTACAAATCTTATTTTTTGAAGTTATGCTTTTCAGCATATTACTGAGCTTCTATGGGTTTTCATCTGTGCAGGCTATTTCAGGGCTCAATATTTCTTGGATAGGTTTATCAGCAGCATTCTTTTCTTCATTCTCAACCTCTTGAACTGTCCTTTTAGGGCTTGTTGCTTGCTGGTTAGCATCATCCAACATTATTTTACCTTTCTCCTTAGGGTTGTCCCTAAACCCTAGCTCTGCTAACAGGGATTCCCATGTTCTTTTCTCCCTCTGTAACTAAGTTAGAATCAATAATTTGATCAAACCTTGGTGATAAACAGAGCGGGCTGTATGCTGAGGATGACTTTGAACCCTAGCTATCATCTTTTGTAGACTTTTTAGTAAGTAGAACGGGAGATTTACCTGTGTATTTCCATTAATATGCATTAACAATTTCATATGGCATTTTAGTATTCTATCATATCTTCCATCATAGGTGATGTAATTTTGAATCATTTCCAGAGGGATTTTCCAACCTGGTTTCATCTTACTAACATGTACCCCATTTTTCCAATCAAGCTTTTCACAACCTGGGATCAAGAATTCACTAAAGTCTCCTTTAAAATCTTGCTGTTTAAACCATTTTTCACCTTTTGCAGGAACACCTATGGCCTTAGCAACAGAGTCCTCATTAACCCTAACAGTCAGGCTTTGCAATTGAACCCTTTCATCTTTGTAATTTTCAATGAAAAACATGGTCATTTGCGAATGGTAACCTTGCAGTTTTTCACAAAATGTAAACCATCCAGACTTTTGCATTAGCTTGGCAGACCTGGGAAATTGTTTTATCCAATCTGTATTACTTGGTTCTAGCCTGCAAATGAAACCACCAGGTTTCCTTTTGATTATAACCTTAGGTTCTTCCTCATCGGCTGCCTTCGACATTTGAAACCCTAAAGGAATTCCAACTCCACTGTGTGGACCGACTGGGCTTTAAATCTCAGACAAAAACACACATACTTTGCTGCATTTACCTCTGTGGTAAATCTTCACTTCATGCTAGAATCTAGCCTGTGAATAATGCACCTATGCCTGTGCTGGTTCTAATTTGATTGATTTACAGGCTTGACTGAATGAAGGTGACAGTTAAAATATAACCAAAAAGGTTCGTCGGTCTTACCCCTGAGCCTCCACAAGCTTCGGTTAGTAATGCAAATCTAAGAGGCCTTCACCCTATACATCCCTAAACATGAAAATCTGTGTTGTAGCTGCGTGCTTTGAAATGCAGGGAAGTATATACACTGTACTCCAAACCCTGAAACAAAATCCATAGATTTTGAAAACAAACCCTAGCCACTGAAACCCTACATGATGCTGCTTGTCACCAATGGAGATAGACAATATACCAACAGGCCTGCGAATACCCCTCTTCAATTAACCAGCAGAATAATGAGAGAAATTTTTGGGAAAAATGTGTATTAAGTTGATTTTTCCACGATCAATGCTAGCACTCATTACATGAACTGTTCAAATTTCAAAAATGACAACATGTGTACCCTTCCATAAATGCCACCATACAACTCATCATTTCGTGGACGGGGGTGCATTTTTGCTTAAAACATGTCCATACCGAATGCCCCATAAGTATGAATATGACAAAATCTTATTATCATTTTATATTCCATGATATTAATAAATAATAAACTTTTCAATGCAATGCCATTTTGACATTCTGCTATCAGAAATTAAAATGCTGCCAGTTCATGATATGCTGCCAGTTTGGATAAATGCTGCCAGCTGTAAGAATTCACCATATAACATACATTCTCTTGCACATACATGGGATCATGGCTTATGAATGAAAATTTTGATGATTTTAGGTAATAAAAGAAACCCTAATAGCGATCAATCAACCATAAAGTATAAAACAAAGTAAAATTAAAACAATAAAAACAAAGCATAATTAAAAATTTAAAAATAAACAGGTGAAACAACCTTAGAGATAACAGGATCTTCTATCAAAAACCACATATCATCATTTCTAGTATGTACAAGATAGAAGAAAAGTTTCATAGCAACAATAATATCAAATCTTATTACTGTAAATGTGAGGAACGGAAATCACAACATGGTATGCTTGGTTGCTTCTGCCTCTACTAGAAGCATACTTTTTCAGCAATCATTTTTTTTTATGGGACTGTATATGAGATTTCGAAGGTAGATTATAACCAACATTCCTGTAGCAGTGCATACCAGCGTTATCTTGTACATTCAAGGCAGGGGAATGATAACATTTATAACTGGTTCTAATCTTTTATGGGCATATTTCAAAATCAGTAATTACAGCAGTACTCCAAAACATCTTTAGCAGTATTGTGTTGTAGGTAGAAGATGAGACAATTTTATGACATTCTTTTCTCCACATGAAGGTTGGAGGGCTACAAAACTCAGTGGAATTTCCATATTTTGTCTTGGGGCAGCCACATCTTTGCTACTTATCTTAATTACATGGTAAAATTGGCATTTTGGTACCATGAGCTGATTTGAATTAGGTTTGGTGCTATCACAAAGTTATATGCATGAGTTTTGTTGAGTGATTGAGAGCCATATAAATTTGATATTTGCATTTATGTAGCAACATTCTAAACAGATCTATGCTATATTCTTCTCCATGGAGCAATGGGCCAGCTATTACAAGTGAAATGTTTGTGAAAATTTGAGAATCATTGAAAGTTGCATATGTTAAGTTTGGGGGAGATGGATACTTTCCAACTAAGATAATAACTCCTACTTTCCACGAGGACATGAAAAATTATTCAGTTTGGGGAAGGAGCTACTATGCTTGCTGGTTTTCCATTCACATTCTTATTTCTCATGCATATTGTTCCTCACATAAAATGTTGAATTTGAATTGAGCATATCTCACAAACCACAAATTGTATCCTCATGAAATTTGGACAGGGAATGCATAACATTATGAAGAACAACCATGGAAAATTGTAGCTCAATCCAGTTCACGGTTTTCGAGAAAATGACCATCATCACCTACATCCATTTCACATTTTCCTCGAAATCCGTGATGTGGTTTTGTCTAATTTTTGGTGTGGAGATGCACTATAATGGTAGTTACTTTGTTACAAAATTTCAGCCCA
The DNA here is from genome assembly GCA_001517045.1 of Pseudotsuga menziesii. Classification (NCBI taxonomy): domain Eukaryota; kingdom Viridiplantae; phylum Streptophyta; class Pinopsida; order Pinales; family Pinaceae; genus Pseudotsuga; species Pseudotsuga menziesii. Next base: position 536,961 of record LPNX010180652.1, on the reverse strand, counting down.
ACCCAATTTGGATTTTGTGAAATATATGTTCCGGAAGTTCAGCCGCAACACATTTTTATTCATGTTCAAAAGTGCAGAAATTGAAATGGGAATATATTTCAATTGGTAAGTTAGATTCTCATTATTTTTGGACAAAAAATGTATAATAACAATATGAACAAACTTGGCAAGTTTGAACTCAATCTAGTGCACGGTTTTCGAGAAAATGGCCATAATCACCTACAGACAATTTGCATTTTTCTTGAAATCCGTGATGTGGGTTTGTCTAATTTTTGGTGTGGAGATGTATTAGAATGGTAGTTACTTTTTTGCAAAATTTCAGCCCAACCTAGTTTTTCGTTTGGGATAAAATGACTTTAGAAGTTTTCCGTTCAAGAGGCTGCAACACCGTAAAATATTGTCGTTTCCCGTTTTCGATTCCATCAGCTGTGAGACCGTTTCCCATTCCGTCAGCTGTGAGTCCATTTCTCATTTCGTCAGCTGCAAGTCCATTTCCCGTTCCGTTAGCTACGAGTCCGTTTCCCGTTCCATCAGCTGCGAGTCTATTTTCCGTCAGCTGCGAGCAGCGAGTCCGTTTTCCATCAGCTGCGACCTGCGAGTCTGTTTTTCGTCAGCTACGAGTCCACCAAATTCACCGCTAATTTAGCACTGTTCTACCAAAATATTCCCTAAAACCTTCGCCAAATTCTCTGCTAAAATAAGTTGTGACTCCACCAAATTCACCGCTAAATTTAGCGCTATTCCGCCAAAATCTTCGCTAAAACCTTCGCCAAATTCTCTGCTAAAATAAGCTATGACTCCGCCAAATTCGCTACTAAATTTAGCACTATTCCACCAAAATATTCGCTAAAACCTTCACCAAATTCTCGGCTAAAATAAGCTGTGACTCCGCCAAATTTCTACTAAAGAGCTGCGAATCCGCCAAATTTTCTGCTAAATTCTCCGCTAAGTGACTCTGCCAATTTCTGTTAAACTCTCCATTTCTTCTAGTTGCAGCTGTGCGAATGGTAAAATAAAGGAACAAGTGAATGAGTTTTTCTAGTTGGATGCTACACAGGTATTGGGTTGCATGAGGACATGTAACAAGGTCAGTTTGGGGGAGATGTTGGGCCCTGGAATTGTCCATTTTTCCATCACTTATCGACATATCTTTCATCCATTTTCTTACCATTATTGCCCATTTATATTTCCATTTTCCATCCATTTGTTGTAACTGTGCGTAAAACAACATGCTACTTTTATTGATGTTTTAAGTGGTTAATAATGATTATGTTCATTTATCTTTGATGAATTAAATACTATTATGCATAATTTTACTAATGATGGTTTGTGGAGTGATTTGTCACATACAGGATGCTCATAGCCAGTTGTTACAGCCTTAACTGAAAATGCATGCCACATAAGAAGACCTTGATTCGCATCTTGATTTGCAGGCAGATGGAAATGAATCTCAAAAATCCGAGACATGGATTTTGTGCGCAAATCCTCATTTACCTTACGCGTGAGGAAATCGCCAAACAAAGTTACGGTTTGCGATATGCAGGTTGTTCTTCGAGAGGGTATTTTCTAGATTTGGTGTTGCAGCTGGTTCCAAAGTTGCCAGCAGTTATGGCCGTGTTTCAGCTGCTACAGATCACAAGTTGGGATTTGAGTTCTTCATTTTTCATGAGATAATTTTATGTATAAATATGTAATCAATCTCATTGAGAAGGGGATGATAGGAGATGGAGGGAGGAGAGAAATCAATATTATGGTGTAGGATTTGATCCAGATCCATTGTAATACTAGGATTATGATAATACATGCTGACAGTTTCTTAATTCTGGAGTTGTAGACTTTCATTATGGAGATACAGCTCTGCTCAGTGGAGGAAGGGCCCTCTTCCCTGAGCAGATGCTAGTAGTGTTAATTGTAAGTTTCTTATTGTTTATATTTGCTCATTATTTCATTCATGCTTTCACTCATTAATTGTAAGTTTGTCATTGTATGTTTTCATTCATTAGATTTGTCATAGTCGTTGTGTTGTTAATTCATTTGATAGATCGTTGGCCAACATAACACTTATTTTAGATTTATGCAATCAAATCTTGTTTCATAGGAATAGATCTTGTTTGAAGTGTGTTCGATTTACAGTTTGATTTACGAATAGGTTCGAGGTTTGATTTACCTTCAAGAAGGTGTGATCTACTTTACAAAGAGTTTCGATTGCATACCAATAGATCAACAGTGTCAGGTAGAAATTGTGCTTGCATAGATCTTGCACGATAACTTTAAAATAAAAGAATTCCTTGGGTTGATAATTTTTGTTTAGCACTCTGCATGTTAAGTTTTAATTAAGTGGCATATAGTGGGAACAACATGGTCTCCCTTCGTGATATTGCATTTCAATCGCAGCAGGACCTTCCCCTGTCCTCTACCTCTTCTCTTTCCAAAAACTTGCTCCTCCTCTCGTAAGACCACTTTCTTCCTCGGCTTGCCTTACAGTCTCGTCATAACTTGCACCTATCTACCTTGTATCATTCCATTCATCTCCCCCCTTTATTCATGGTATCCACAACGCCCACACACCAGAGTTCTACTACTCGAGGTGCATCTTTAGTATGCCTTTTTCACAAGAAAGCATCTTAATTGACGATTGTAAAGACAACAAGAATCTAACTCGCGATCTATTGAAGAATTCCCTTTCTTCTTCATTGTAGGACTTAGTAGTATCAACTGCAAACTCAGTGATATAGCCTTCCAAGATACTGTCCAACAAGAATTCAAGAACCCACAATACTCTGTTATCAATTTCCTACAACTCCTAGCTTAACTTAGGGGTCCAGGACGTTTTCTCTCCTCCTTGGAAATTTGTCTTGTGATAGGCGATCGTGCCAACCACTCATACAAGATGATCGGGAATTCAGAGAAAAAACACTCATGTGGACCATCGTGTATTGTTATGGAGAGAAATTCCTATGGCTTGGGGTACCACAACAGATAGCTTTGACTCTTGAAATCAATCTTTCCCAATATGCAATAGAAATAAAATGTCTAACACTAAAGGATCAGACCTCGTACCTTATTCCAGACGGTTGAAGTAGATCCCCGTTGAGATTTTCAATCTTCAGCTTGAATTGATATAATACTTCCTCAACAACAAGTAAACAATACAAGCATACTATATATCATTGTGTTAGATCTATTCTAGCATATATAATCAATAATGTAAAAGCATTTGACATATTCCAATGGATACAATATTCAATCAAATACACATCATTGGACAAGGAAAGATAGTTCTTATTAATATAAATCAGAGATTACAAGATAGATACAACCTCTGAAGGCACGTCTGTGAATCGGAGAAATTGAATCCCCCACTTGGGCTTCCACCACCTCAATCCTCCATCACTTAGATAGCAATCTCACTAGCAAAAGGCAAGCTTGGGAAGAACACAACAGTGCTCCAAAGGGACAAAGAGATGCAGACTCAAGCATAAATTCTGGCAACAATGGTCTATAGTTTCGTTGCTTTCAATATCTCTATATGCCTTCAATGTACCAAGGGGTTCCTTATATAGCTTCACAAGGGATAATGAAGGGTCGAATATGATCGATCTCAAAGCATATGGAAGGCCAGGAGTCAAATGAATCGGATCCATGTCAAGGAAAACTCCAAAAGGATTTGGACTATGCACACATCCCGATGTATGCGGATATAGGGGTCAAACTCGCGTATGTACGCGGTTATCGGGGAAAAAGCCACGTATATCATCTTTTATATAGTTTTTAGGGATGATCAAGGAAACATCAAAGGATAAAATATGGTCCATGGGGTCTAAAGAGTCTGCAGCGGGACAGGGGAAGGCCATACAAAGTGTGATTCACCTAGAGTGATGAAATCTGCTATAACAGATGCCCCCTAATGTGTGAGGTCAAAGGGGTCATACGATGGCCGAAATACATTATAAGTCCATCCCAGAAGTGGAGTGATGAAGGATCCCAAATGGAAGACCAGCCACCCAATCAGCATAGTACAATGATACAACTCTACATACAACTGCAAGTACATATAGCAGTCCCGGATACATAAGAGTACAATGGCCATGAATAGGCATAATACATGATATCAGATATGTGGTCATCGCCATGTACAATATACATAGATCAGAATCTCCATGATGAAGATATACAAAGGAACATGATCTCCAAAATGGCTGAAGATATACAATAGATCAAGATCTCCATAGTGGCTGGAAATGTCTGACATACACTGGAATCAAATCACAAGAGCTGAAATCTCATGAACATAGGCACGATCAAGGAGGTAGCATATAAGAGATGCCACCAGTATCGAAGGTCTTCTACACAAACCGCTACGAGTACATGTCCTACTATGTGAATAGAGGTGTCGAGGTTGAACATAGTAGTCCATCATCTGATTACCGATCATTGATGTATACCGTTAACAGATGTGAGATTACCCACTGATAATGATAATGGGAATCAAGGTACTAGAGTGCAAACTAACAAGTGTGAATAGATGTGTTGAGGTTAAACACTTGAGAGAATCCATCGATCAAGGGACATTGATGTATTCCCAAGAAACTGTTGATGGCGAGAGAACCTGCCACTGATGACTGCAAGTCTCAAGGCACTCAAAAGGACTCTAGATTCCAATCCCAGAATAAATGATCTGAAGTCGATGGGATGAAATCCACTGGAATGAGGGCATTAAGGCATCCCCCATCATCCAACACGAGGTACTCAACAAAGCTGTCTAATGTGGAAGGACTCGATCATAAAGTGCACGAACCAGTAACTGTACCGAGAATGGCCGACATGCAAAGTCAAGATAACTGAGGAATGGCCGACACAAGCTTCAACTTCCTTCAAACAAGAGCATAATGGCGTATGGTGACTGAATGAAGGTAGCATAGACTCGATATACAAACTGGGACATCTTTGTGATGCAGGAGGCATCAACAGAGGCTCCATAGGGACTGGAAGCTTAACCAGTCGGTGGAGATAAGCTCAGATAATGAGTACAGCTCCTAAGTCAAACTATAACCCAACCAATGGATTTGATATACAGTGCTATGTTCGAAGGCGACATGACTCGAAAGCTGCCAAAAGATAACATCTTTCCTTGTCCGACTTTTTGGTTTTTTGATTTTTTTGGACTTTTTCAGTTATTTGAAAAGTTTGAAAAAAGAATAAACTAGCTTTATAGTTACAAACTAGGATGAGACGAGTGTCATAAGGGCGAACAAACTAGTTCCAAGCAGTGGAACATACCTATGCTCAATGCAAGGATACATGTGCAGGATATCAACACTCGGGGGAAAATCCCCTCCCGGTAAAAAGGGAAATCAAGTTGTGAAGGATATAAAAAATGGTTATGCATGGCTAGACATGAGACAAGCTCGGGCTATATGGCTGAAACGCAATGTCAGGGGAGCCGACATAAAGCTCAATAAGGCAGGAAAAGCTCATGATAATGCATTCACAACTCAACATAAGGGAGTCCAGAGGGAAAAAGGCCAGCATAAGATCAAGAGGAGTATGAGGCTCTTGCTAAATGTCATGGCAATACTATACAACGGACTCCCATACCCTAAAGGAGAAAATGTTGGCATGGGCACCAAATGCAAATAAGGCGCTAACTAGGGTACCCATGTGAGGTGAAGCTCTACCACTCATATCATGCCACTTCTATATCAGCAAGAAGGTTTCGTGACATGATAGAGTGGGTTCGTACCTAAGATCATAGTGATATGGTCATAAGGTCATGCAAAATGCAAACGGTGGTGAACCTAACCTACATGCCAGTATAGATGTTATACCTGAGATCAGTATGAACGGGTCAATCCAATGGTTGAAACGACACTGAAAATGATCTTCTACATCACAAATTATGTCAGAAACGGTCCAAAATGGTTAGAAACTGTCAAAACTATAGGAAAGGGGGTAAAAATTTTCAAATATTTGAAATTTTTTCTATAAATAGTAAAAAATATAAATCATTTGAAACTTTTACCCATTGAAGCTCTGATATTCAACTGCAAATTCCAGGAGATCCAGCCGGTGGAATTCACAACTGTTTCTTCCAGGTAGTTACTCATGCTCTCCTCATGCATTTCGATATAATTTTTGTTGAATTTCATGGTAAAATGAGGTAGTTCAGGCCAATTCTACATGAGCGCTGTGGCCCACACGGGTATCGAAGCTTTTTTCACGTATAGGGATGGCTATACATGGAAAAGGGGCTAGAAATCGTGTACATACACGGCTGTTTGCAAAACAGTCGCGTATGACGCCGCGCAAGTGGATTTACAAGAATCTAATAGAGAAAATGGCAATTTCTCATGTAGGATGGTGCTAGAATGGAGAGAGCGTGAGCATGGTGAAGTAGAGGAAGCCATAAGGGCTGACATGATGGCTCAACAAGCTCTTATAAGATGTGGACTCTACAAGTTTTGGTGCCTTGGTGGTTTGAGGGCCAAACCAAGACTACTAGAGATGCTGGTAAACTATTGGGATCCAGACTCAGAGTCCTTCAGGATACATGGGATGTCTCTCATTATAGAGGTGGAAGACATATACTTCATCACAGGTCTATCTATACGAGGGGAGGTGGTGAACCTTCATTCTCGAGGTGGGCCAGGTGGTGGGCTTACTATCGATGAGTACGTAGCTGTGTACTGCTACCCAGATACTGAGAAGGTGGGAAGTCAAGTCCCCACCAATGCTATACAGGTGCTGGGCCTAAAGGCCATACTACTGATGCTGGGCAGGATAGCAGGCTAAGCCTCACTCCATCAGGACTCGCGGCCACTGATGTACTATGCGGTGGAGTGTATGAGACCGACCATATATGACTGGAGCACTACACTACTGAGCAACATGAAACACCAGTAAGGCAGGTAGGATACCGAACTTCGGGTTCAGCATCATATTGAGCATGTTTTTCTTTGAGCGTGTTCCAGGATTGAGCCCTAGAGTGGACGTTCCTCTCCACGGGGTTCGAGATCCATCCCAACGGCGTTGGGCAGATGCTATGCGCAGACTGAGGGGTGGTAGGGTGGCCAACCCATATCCAGCTGACTTCTTTCCATGGTGGCGACGACAGATTGTTGCCATAGATGACTACCCCTATGGAGGGATAGATTTCCGTGGGATCCAGACATGCCATTGCCACCAGGATCGGCATACAGAGAGATAGGTACCGAATCTCGACTCTCACTCTTTTTAAAAAATTTTAAGTTATTTAATTTTTTTGTATTTTCTTGATTATGTGGAATCAAAAAGACATGTTTTTGTGTGACAAAACATAGTGACATCTACCATTCATGTGCAAATGTAGGACAACGGTGACCAGAGGGCTTTCCATGTCGCAGATGGAGGGGAAGAGGGGATGACATCACAGGTGCGGATGCGGAGCGAACGCTCCAGGGCATTCATACCAATTTCGTGCGATTGACTCACAAGGTTCCCATGGTGCAAGTTGAGGACTTGCCCGAGGCCATGCAGCGATAGGTGGTGGGTGTGCCACTTGCATGGGTGCATTTATTTCGACGGCTAGCTAGAGCCGTAGTGACGTATCATGATCACAACCCTCCCCCTCCACAGGATTAGACACCTGGGAGTGCATATGTTTTGTACTACCGTGTATTATGTGATGGAAGCTTTGAAAGCTCCACTTTTGTATATGACACTATGTATTACCACATTTTTGATATATATAAAAAATTTTATGGTGATCGGTTTATTTATTTACATGTGTAAAAATGTTTATGATTAATTTACTATGAATGAAACAAATGCCAATCTAACACGTAGTTAGCATATGAGTTAGCAACTTGATTATCATTTCTTGGAATGTGTATATATGTAATACTGTCAAATTGCCATTCTAACAATCTCACACATAAGAATCTTCTCAATAACGTCGGATCTCTAACAAGGTACAAACCATTGAGCTGTGACACTACTAACTCCGAATCAAGACGTACCTCAAGAGATAGAACACCATGTGAAATGGCACTATATTCACTAGCTTGATAATGGCACTATATTCAACAACATTGTTGGAAGATGGCCGTAGACATACACCTCCTGAAGACAGTACCTGACCCATAGGAGTATAAATCACCCAAGCAACAGAGGCTGACTGTTGAGTGTGACGGCTTGCACCATTCGCGAATCCTATGTAGGTGGAAGATTCCATTGACATCTGCCAAAAGAAATGGAAACTAATCACAAAACCGATCACAATAAGCAAAAGACCTAACTATGCAAAGCTGTACAATAATATACAACAAGCAGCATTGGCTAAAGATCATGCATAGTATTTTTTGAGATAGAGCCCATTTCTAGGCTCCGCCAAAGCTGTGCCTTCATAATCGACTAACTCATAGGCACCCTTCTCTAAGACACGCTTGACCACGTAAGGACCACGCCACATAGGATTAAATTTCCCTACCCCCAAAGGTTATTTCGATTGATCCCACAAAAGGACCAAGTCTCCTTCACTAAACACTCTTGGATGGACAGACTTGTCATATTGGACCTTAACGCGATGCTTATTAACCTCTAGAGCCACCAAGGCATCTCGACGTTGCTCATCAAGTTACTCGAGGTGGACCAAACGCTCCTCCAAAGGTGAAGTGTCTGGTAAGAGTTCCATAGCTAGCTTCAACGAAGGAATCTCGTATTCAACTGGCAATATCAACTCCACTCCATGCACAAGCTGATATGGAGAAAAACTAGTGGCAGTCTTAACCACGGTTCGATATGCCCACAAAGAAGGGTATAACATAATATGCCAATTCATCTTGCTCTGTGTGATGGTTCGTTGGAGAATGGACTTAAGTGATTTATTCACTGCTTCAACCTGTCCATTCGCTTGGGGGTAGTAAGAAGAGGAGTGCTCTTGCTTATACCCTAACTTGGATGCCAAATCTTCCATCATACAGTTCTGAAAGTGCGAGCCATGGTCAGTGACAAGCTCTCTTGGAATTTCGAACCAAGTAATGATTTGGTTGAATACAAAGTGAGCGGCTGTCTCACCGTCGGATTTTACTGTAGGCATTGCCTTAGCCCATTTCGTGAAATGATCCATAGCCACTATAATATGATGGTGCCCCCCAGCCGAAGCTGGGCTGTAATCCATAAAATCGAGCCCCCACTTGGTGAAGGGACCGGCGGTGATAATGGGATGTAACGGGGCAGGCTTTGAGTGCATATTCTGTGCGAACACCTGGCAAGGGTGGCACCTCTTGACCGCATCAACACAATCTTTAAAGATCGACGGCCAGAAATAACCCACTCTCAAAATCTTTTGAGCTGTAGAAAGCCCATATAAATGACCACCACATGCCCCTCCGTGGAAATCATTCATCACAACTTCAGCCTCCTCGTGAGTTAAACAACGTCGTAAAATCGAATCTACCCCACGGCGGTACAAAGTATTGTCCACTATAAGGTAGTTCTTAGAGACTTGACGTAATCGTCGTCGTTCATCTCGCGAGAGGTGAGCAGGGGTCCTCTGTGTTTGCAGATATACTATGATATCTCCATACCATGGGTCAGACATTGAGATTAAGAAGATGTGTTCATCAACAAACGTATCTTCACAAACTGACTCCTCGGCCTCGCTCGGGAAGTCCGATATAAGCTCTACAAAAATTAACGATTTCTTCGACTTTTCCAAAACAAATTCGAGATCGAACTATTGCAGGATGACAATCCATTTATTATACTTTCCCCCAATCATCCTTCGTGTGAGGACGAACTAAAACGGATTGACATGGGCCACAACCGAGGTCTGGCGAAGGAGGATATAATGTCTCAAACGTTGAACCGCATGTACGGTCACTAAGGCAAGCTTCTCGACATGAGAATACCAAATCTCTACATCAATAAGGTTTCGGCTTAGATAATATATGACATGCTCCTGGAGCTCCTCATCCTCCTGAACCAATACCATACCAATCGTCTCTAAAGACGCGGCCACATATAATAGGAAATCACGGCTATAATTTGGAGGACTAATCACCGGGGCCGATGCTAGGGATCGCTTAAGTGCATCAAAGGACTCCTGGGCTCGCTCATCCCATTCAAAGGGAGTATCCTTCTTTAAGAGACGCATGAAGCCTCTAGTCAAATTGGCAAAATTGACCACAAATCTTCGTAAGAAGTTTTCCATACCTTGCAAACACTGAAGATGGCGAATATTCTTCGGGGGAGACAACTGAAGTATTTCCTCAACCTTTAAGGGATCAACTCTTATGCCCTCCTTTGAAACGATGAATCCTAATAAATGACCTGACTTTACGCAAAAGATGCACTTATGAGGATTTAATCGAACCGAATAGTGCCGGCATCTTTCGAAGACCAATCTCAAGTGATAGGAATGATGCATTCTCATACGAGAATGAGCAGCGAGGTCATCCAAAAATACTTCAATAATAGACTTGAGATCGTGGAAAATCAAGTTCATTGCTCACTGAAATGTAGCTCCGGCGTTTTTAAGGCCGAAAGGCATCTTCTGATATGCAAACGTTCCCCAAGGACAAATAAATGCAGTCTTTTGTTGGTCCTAAAGTTTAATCTGGATGTGATTATACCCAGAAAAGCCATCCATAAAGGAAAATACCTCGCTACCCGCACACTCATCCAAAATATGATTTATAAATGGTGTGGGGAAGTTATCCTTAGGACAGGCACGATTTAAATCACGGAAATTAGTGCATATTCGGATCACTCCCTGCTTCTTATCCACCGAAACAGGGTTTGAAACCCACTCCATCAAGGGAACGAGATAGATGAAACCGACTTTCAACAGCTTCTCTATCTCTGCCTTAATGGCGGGTGCTTTCCTAGGATTCATGGCGCGTAAGTGTTGTTGAACAAGCTTAGCGTTGGGGTAAGTCTTAATCTCATGTTCGACAATCCGAGGGTCAATACTTGGCATCTCATCATAAGACCAAGCAAAAATATCATGAAATTCCTTGAATAGCTCGGTATATTCGAGAATCTCAGCCTGGGAACAATCCGCCCCCATATAGACATTCTCAATGGTGCCAGGATTTTGAGAGATGTTGATAGAAATCATGGAAGATATGTTCGCCATGTTCCCATCATCCATCTGACCAGGAGAGCTTAATGGAATCATGGGACTACCAACTCTCTGACTAAGAATCTCCCTATAATCCTCATGCTCCAAACGGTCAAGCGATGGAAGGAAATATGATCTATGATGAAGTTCCTCCCACAGCGGCTCAACACCCGACATGGCCTCGATAATCACTTCGTCTGAAGGGAAAACCATATCCAGGAAGTCATGGGCATGAGAATACTGTACTTCCCATGTGGGTTGCACATAGGGGTCTTCCTCTTCTATCCATGAAGAAGAAGAAAAAGGCTCCGCAACATCCATAAGATTGGCTTGATAAGCTATCATGGTTGCAAGAAGCAGCACGTTGGTTTCGACAGGCTCACTCGAAATACTCAGTGTAGGAAGAATCCAAGGATCTCCCATATGAGTTGTGTGAAAAGACACTGAGGTCATAGATGTTGAAGCCCTATCGGAACGAGATCCTATCATGAGGACCGGCGCAGGAAAACTAAAGCTTCCCATGAGGGATGGATACATGCCTACACCCACACTCCCAGTTGTCGGCTGAGAGTGTTCAACGACCGGAACCGAAGTTCCCGAAGATGCAGTAACAGGGGAATTCTTGAATGTCATTTGATCAATCGTCACAATCTTCCCGTTATGAGGAAAGCATACAACGTGAAACACGGAAGAAGCAACGGCTTGCATACTATACATCCAGTTTCGACCCAGCAAGAGATTGTAGTTGAGGGGCGCATCAACCACCTCAACCTCTATCGCAATGGTCTTCCCTCCCAAATGGAATTTAAGGGATGAAATGATGTCGTGCTGGCTAAAAGAACTCCCATCAAAAGCAGTTAACATAGTCGCTAACTTCGACAACTCAGGAGAACCAATACCCTTCCAATAGGACAAAGACATCACAGATGCAGCAGCGCGCTCGTCAATCACAGTGCGCTTGACTGACATATTAAGACATTTTATGTGTACCAAAAGTGACACATAGTAGGGCAAGTGAGGCTGATGACCTGCGGTTTCAAATTTGATCACCGAGGAAGAATCATCATCGTTCACACCAAGAGCAGAAAGAAAAGCCTTCCTTTGCGAAGGACAACTCTGAAGCACTTCCAATGCAGACATTGCACAAGGACTATGGCCCAAATCCTCGACAACTGAATAATTCTAGGCGGCTCGGGCATTTGGATTATGCTCCAAGCACTTAAGTACCCCCTTAGGAATGCGAGGTGTAGCTTCAGGTTTATCTGTAGGTTTCTCAATGCGCAAAGGAGTTCCTGGTGGATCGAGTTATTTTCCTGGGTTGGGTTGTGATGATCCATAATATTTCGCACGAGTCACAACCTTGGCAGCATGGACCATGTTAATGCACCCATGAGCACTAGCCTCTGGTGGATCATTCTCACTAGATTGCTCCTGGGACTTCGAGTTCATATTTTGGTTATGTGGTAAAGGGTTCGTTAGCACAGTTAGGCCTTGTGCTAAGAGTCTCGAAGCTTCATCAATTCTAGGGCACAAATAAGTGAGGTGATCATCCTTACATAGCTTGCAAGGGAATTTAACCTTACGTTTCGCTTGCTTGTCCCCACCAGCATTCTAACCTTTCTTGTCATTATTGGAAGCATTCTCATTCTTATTCCCACCCTTTCGATTATTATTCTTACCCTTTTTCTTATTTCGTCCGGGTTGCTGGTTACCTTTCTGATACGACGATTGCACAGAAAGTACACTCACCATTTGGGTGGGTTGAGATGAAGCCGTAGCTTGTCCCGATGCAGACTGGTTGAGTGACAATTGACTACCTTGTTTTGCAACTGAATCCGCAGGTTTCGCACTTGCACAACCCACAATGCCATCGGCATGTGGTCCAGGTTTGACCTTGGGATCGAAACTAGAACGAGGAGCGTTGGGAATAATCTCATACAACAAACCGGACTGAGCATAAATCAAGTCCAGTTCCTGCGCCCTAAATATTGCTTGTTCCTCATTCTGCACTCCGGATGTAGAAACATCCTTCGTGATATATGGCAATAAAGACTTGAGGAACCACTCGAGAAGGAACTCCGGCAGTATAAAATCTTTCATTAATCTCTTCCGTCTATGCCACTCCTGAATATGATCAGAAATATGGGTGGCTTTATCCTGCCGAAATGTCGACAAGAGTTCAGTACCAACATCATAGCGCACTAGTAGCTGGAAGTGATTAAGAAAAGTCATCACAAGATCATCGAACAAGGTAAAGGATCCCTTTGGTAACTCTATATACCATTTCACGGCAGGCCCTGTAAGGGTGCATTGAAAGAGTCGCAAGCGGACTGAGTCCTGATGTAACGAATTCGAAGAGCACCAAAGGTGAAACATGGTAACGTGTTCACTTGGATCCTCTAGCGGTTTGCCTTCGAACTTAGGTATGTCCGAAGGAAGCTTGGTAGGGACAGCCGGCCAAGCCGGGCCATGAGCCACGGGATCATTCGTAAGTCTCGATAAGTCAGGAAGGTTGAGCGTCGTGAGGAAAGGGAGCTTAGCATGATGAGGTCGATGGACCGCTCCCTAGTTCACATAGGTTTGAGCACCACCATGGCCTTGGCCATAGTGTCCTCCTCCTATCTAACCTGTATAAGGTGACGTGGAAGTACCATAGTAAGGTGGACCTTGACTAGTAGGAGCTATGAAGCCATAATTAGGAGAGTAAGCAGGTTGTTGATACCCGCCTCCGTAAGGTGAAGAAACCTGTCCATACTGCAGACCATAATAAGGTCCAGACACTCCGTAGGTAGGAAGATAAGCTCCGGAAGGGGGAACATACATACCCGAAGTAGGTATATATGCCCCCAACGTAACAAACTGACCACTATGAGCAGGGATATAGCCTCCTGAAGCAGCGGGTGGTATATGAACTTGAGACACAATGGGTCTAGTAACCGCAGCACGGACCTGACTCGTAGCCATATATCGGCTCGAAGGACCACATGGATAAGGTGGAGGATGTACATTTGAAGAACTTGGAACCGAGGACAAAGGAATCTCAGTAATAAGATATGTACTAGTGCCTATCGTCACCCATCTCAGACCTGGTATCCTAATCGGATCACTAACCCTAGACCTAGGATGGGGATGCGATGGAGCTTCCACCACTGGGATGGAAGGTGCAATTTGACTAGTACTCCCAAACCTCTCCGCAAGGTAAGGAATGGGATTTCCCCCAGGCATAGTGCTAGGCTCAAAGTTGGATTCAACATGAAATGTCAAATCGTGCATAAGAAAACCAGTTGTAGCATAACTACCGTAGCTAGTCCTAGGAGGGTCAAAGTGAGTCTCAGCATCTTTCGGCATTCCATATCGGTAATGTGTCAATGGGGAATCAGCCCTAGAGTGAGTAGGTCTATCATTCAAAGATCCTATCTGGGAAATCACAGGACCAAACTCAGGTAGGTCAGGTGAAGGATCGTATGTAGGAGTAAATTCCCCATCGTCAACACGAAGGAGAGGAGGTGGCTCAGGAATAGTCTCTGAATGATCCTCCATGGTGTGTGAATCAGTGTGTGACATAGTCCTCCTGGACAGTCTAGGCCCCTCTCCCAAAGGAAGAGGAGAAGTGGAAGGCGGAAGTCCTATTAACCGATGAGAACGGCACGGAACCGCACTCGAATCCACAATGACTCAACAAAAAGCAAAGACTCTCTATTTACGTCAACCGTAGGCCAACTAGCATGCACAAAGCAATCACGAATAAAATCTAAAGCCAAATGGAAGGAAACAAGGGCTAGATAAGTGAGCTCCCGAATGAAGCAGGTATGTCTCGCCTAGGAGAGGCCTGAGACTCCCATACACAACAAGCGGAGGTATGTAACCAATTATTGTGGCCCTCAGCTTCAACGCGTATAGCGACTGTGCTATCCGACCCCAACCTGGCCGGGACATATGTATAATAACCTCTACAAGTACCCCCTCGATATCCTAGGTAAGGTCACTAAGGTCACCTCAATATAATCAAAGCTCAGGCGAACAGTCGCAGGTGGGATTAACCGTATGGGCAGGGTAGCAAATCCTGAAACTCTCAAAAGAGCCCCCAAATACAAATACAATCCTAGAAATATCACCGGTGCTACTTAGTTATGACTAGGGGTCATCCTAATCAATAAACGCTCACACTGCCTCGTGCTTAACTCCCGTTTGAGAGGAGGATCCTGAGAACGATGGTTATACCAAGGATTTCACACACTCCCTGGAGAGACACCTAGATGTTGTTGTTTAGTGATCTTGGAGAATTGACTTACAATGAACTATTCAAAGATCCTAAAACCTAAGCTTGTTGGTGCACCCTAGAAAATAAAAGAGTGTAATTCATTTTAATTAGCGTTGATTTTAGTTGGCTTTATTACTCAAAAATAGGATATGGTCGTGCAACTAGTGGTGTTATGACGCAACAGAAGTAAAATGCACACCGTAACAATCAATGCAAATGCATTGTGTCCATGTAAACAGGGTATGCTACTACGTGAAATGCACAATTCTTCTTCAAATGATGAATGCAAATTTTTCCTATATGAAGTCCTAACTAGTACTCCAAAGCAAATCTAGATCTAGTGCAAGTACAATGCAAAGTGCAAAATGCAATGCATTATGATAAGAAAATGTTTTCGGATTTTTTGAAAATATAAGAGATGCAAAAAGCAAAAGAATGATTCTACCACCCCCAAACTCTACAAGCACACATAAACAACATCCCAGCAAAGCACTAAGGTAAAAGAACTCTAATGCACTAATCTCAAACAAAAAATCGAAAATGCCATGACAAGAACTTACCTAAAAAAAAAAATTAGGCTAACAAAAACCGTTTCCAGTCAGAATCAGAAGTCAAAATAGACTCAGGCAGTGCCAAGGAGATTCAGCAACTAACAGCATTCACCCAGTAACCAATTAACTTCCACAAAAAGGGAAAACTCTAGGGTATATGCTACTGTTCGCAGTAAACCCACGTGTATACATGACTGTAAATCAAAAACCCGCATACAGGACGAAAAGGTGCATAAAAACAAGGCAAATAGACAGGCTGAGACAGACTTTACTCCAATCAGACTCTACCAGGCATACATGCCCCTAGACCCGACATAGAAACAAGAGATAAAGAGCAATTCAAATACATTGAATGCCGAGAAAATCACCCCCAAAGGACAACTACTAGGAACTTCCTAGCGGAGTCGCCAATTCTGTTACGGAGAGAAATTCCTATGGCTTGGGGTAACACAACAGATATCTTTGACTCCAGAAATCAATCTTTCCCAATATGCAATAGAAATAAAATGTCTAACACTAAAGGATCAGACCTCGTACCTTATTCCGGACGGTTGAAGTAGATCCCCGTTGAGCTTTTCAATCTTCAGCTTGAATTGATATAATACTTCCTCAACAACAAGTAAACAATACAAGCATACTATATATCATGGTGTTGGATCTATTCTAGCATATATAATCAATAATGTAAAAGCATTTGACATATTCCAATGGATACAATATTCAATCAAATACACATCATTGGACAAGGAAAGATAGTTCTTATTAATATAAATCAGAGATTACAAGATAGATACAACCTCTGACGGCACGTCTGTGAATTGGATAAATTGAATCCCCCACTTGGGCCTCCACCACCTCAATCCTCCATCACTTAGATAGAAATCTCACTAGCAAAAGGCAAGCTTGGGAAGAACACAATAGTGCTCCAAAGGGACAAAGGGATGCAGACTCAAGCATAAATTCTGGCAACAATGGACTATAGTTCCGTTTCTTTCAATCTCTCTATATGCCTTCAATGTACCAAGGGGTTCCTTATATAGCTTCACAAGGGATAATGAAGGGTTGAATCTGATCGATCTCAAGGCATATGGAAGGCCAGGAGTCAAATGAATCGGATCCATGTCAAGGAAAACTCCAAAAGGATTTGGACTATGCACACATCTCGATGTACGTGGATATAGGGGTCAAACTTGCGTATGTACATGGTTATCGGGGAATCATCTTTTATATAGTTTTTAGGGATGATCAAGGAAACATCAAAGGATAAAATATGGTCCATGGGGTCTAAAGAGTCTGCAGCGGGACAGGGGAAGGCCATACATAGTGTGATTCACCTAGAGTGGTGAAATCCGCTATAACATGTATGTATCTTTCCAACCACTTATCTGTCGTCAATCCAGGGTTCTGATTTGGCTTCTCAACAAATTCTTGCAGCTTTTGGTTGAACCAATCTTAAATTTCTAGTCTCATCAGATGCCTCATGTCCTTCCCTCAACTGGAACAAGGTCTCGGCAATGGAACCATTTGTTGACAACAACCCATCCACCAATACCATTCGGCAGGGGTTCCCACTCTTTTGACAACCAAACCACTGCAAATTTCCCTAAGTACCGAACCAGACAGGTTTTACCCCGTCTGGCAACACTTGTAGAGCGGATGAAGTCTCACTCGAGATGTTCGAGGAAGAGCTGAAGGAACCAAGTTTCTACAGAATAGAGTAGGATAATGTGCATCAACTTATCAACTTAGCATAACATTTATGCATTTAAGTAACCATTCATAATCATTCTTCAACATATCGCATTATTTAATCATAAATGCAATAAACACATTGATGCACAAACAGATCCAACAGAATAACATCATGTAAATTAGGGAACCATCTTATCATAGATACATATCACAGATTCACATAGCATTCATCATTGAGTTGCAGAAATAATAAAACAGTAAAACAGAAAAGAACACAATGATCAGATCAACTTTCGTCTTGTCATATTACTTCCATGCAAAATCACAGATTCTCCACAACAATTCATAGATCAACATATCTCAGATCAGATGCTTCAAGATATTTCCCACCCCAAAATCCCCTTAACACTTGTAATTCAACATCTACTTATAGGCTTGCGCCTTTGCATTCAAGGTCCACTTAGACGATTTCCTAACTAACTCTTAAATGATTCTACAAAATAATGACCAATATCCACAAAATATGGTTGAAAACTACGAAAGGTGACACAAAATATATAAAATATTCTATTCTCTATCGTGCGTGCCATCTTCCACTTGAGCAGTGTCTTTGAGCTTGTGCAACATCCACGATGCGGCGCAACTAATGTATCCAAATCCCCTTGCCAACAAGGAGTACTAACTCGTTTTGAGTCTTCCATTTTAAACTTCTTCAATATGTCTTTGATATATTTGGTTTGAGAGATGAAGAACCCTTTTTTATTTTTGAGAGACTTGTAAGCAAGGAAGAATGATATTTCTCATATCATTGACATTTCAAACTCCTTTTTCATTTCTAAAGCAAACTTTACACTAAGAAACTGTATATCACTTCCAAATATGATATCATCTACGTAAACAATAGCAGTGATCATGTTTTTGTTTTCAAATTTTATGTAGAGATTATTATCAATGTGTTGGGCACAATTTTGACCTATTTTTGTCATCTAAATACCTTCCAGTTTCCTCCATAAACCTTCATACTGATCCAGAAAACCTTAATTTCATTCACAAAACTTTGGTCAAAGGTATAAATGTTGTTGCTTCTTAACAAATTGAATTATGAGATTTTTAAGGCATTTAAATTAAGGTTTTATTCAGAATTATAGAATGTGCTAACTTCTTGTAATTTCTCCTAGGTTGGATACTTGTAGGCCAGCTAGCCGTAAGCTGAGAGATGGGAGAAATATCCTCAATGTCCAAGGATGGTTAAAATTCCAACGAGCAGATGATATGGTTCTCACAGGTGTCGAGTCAATGCCGGCCAAAGATGACCACCTGTGTTACCACTTAGCATAAAAGAAGGACATTTTCGATTTTGTCTATTTTTATGGATCTGATGGAGAATCTCGAGGGTTACATGTCATTATTAGTCTTCCAGATTCGTAGCATTTCTATTTTTTTAAAAGATTGTATAAGTATTTGATCTTACATATGAAAAAGACCTGGCGGGATCATAAACGTATAGCGTGGAATCAAGACTGTGGATTTAATTACTGTGTATGCCCAATTTGATATGGTGAATGCAATTGAAGTTTAAAGCTCTATGATTTTCTCTGTGCATGTGTAAATGAGGCATTGGAGGGCCCCCTTTCCCAAGTATGTACACCTTTTTCATATCGTTGCCAGTGGTATGTTTTATTTCTTGTAGAATTTGATTTCTTCACTTTAACAACTTATACATTGCAGAACGAGTTGGATTGTTTGAACAAGTTTTATAAACTCTGTTAATTAATCATTCACATACTGTAGGAATGGTTCAGATTGCTTATTCAATATCAAATCGCTACACATTGCTTATTCAATGATGAAGTATTCAGAATAGTTATACATTATGAATGTCTTCCTGTAAGGGAAATTAATGTTTGACTGCTTTCAATATTGAGATAATAGGCAGAGTATTGTGATCTATATTTTAGGGTTAGGTTTAATTTGTTTTTTTTAATCTCAGAACATTTCACATATGAATTGTTGTTTAACTCAGAGATCAAATGAAGTTGCTTCTGTAAGGGAGTTTTTGTATTTCAAGTCACAGCATTCTAGCTTTCAATAGGTTTGTTTCATAGGTAAACTAGATTTCTAGTTAGGTCTAGCTTTGAGTCTCTATATTTCGATATGCCTCTAAGTCTACAAGCTCCGGATTGACATGAACTCAAGGTCTAATCTACACTAGTGGATTGGATCCCAACATTTGGTGCCGTTGCCAGGGAGGCATTTTAGAAGTAGACTTAAGAACTTTAGTTCTCTGATAAAAAGAAAAATTCAAAAAAAAACACAGAGTAGATTTTAGTTTTATGTCAAGACAAAGAGATGAGAAAGGAAGATTTATCAAAACCCCCCAAAAAATAGAAGTAACAGGAACTTCTTTATCTGATAAAAAAGGATTCATTACAACAGTTGATACTTTTAAAATGGTTGAGGAAGAAACATCAAAAGGGCCAACTGCAGAATAGAGAAGAGAGTATGAGAGAAGGTTAGAAATGGAAAATAAACTAAGACAAGAGAGAAGGGAAGAAGAGATGAGACATGACAGGGAATAATAGAGGATACATGAGAGGGATGAAAGAACATAATAAGATCAGGAAGCCACCTTTAAATTCCCCATCTTGGACACTAGCATCATCCTAGGGGAAGAGGTAAAAATGAAGAATATTCCACCATCTATCCTACCAAATTTATATGGTATGACTTCTAAAGATTCGGATTCTTTCCTATTCGATTTTGATATCTTGTGTCGAACTTATGGATATACTAATGACACCCACAAGCTTCGTCTTTTCCCTGCTACTCTTAAAGCAGCTACCTTCAAATGGTTCATGGGATCAGGAGAGCATTCTATAACTAGTTGGGATGAAATGAGGAAAATCTTTCTTAGAAAATATTAGGCATATTGCAGATCAAAGGATTTAAAAGATGACATTTTCAGAATGTCTCAATAGGAAGATGAAAGCTTGGAAGAGTATCTAAAAATATTCTCATACAACCTGCAGAAATCCAAATACAATTCTTTGACACCTGAGACCATTCGAAAAATATTTTTAAAAGGAATAAGAGAAGAATATTTGGATATTTTGAATGTTATGGGCAAAGGTGACATCTCCTACTTACCCTTTGATGAGATACAAGACTTATGTTAGAAGTATTCAAGAGGAAAGGCTAGAAATGGGAAAAGGGATGTAACTTCCAAAGTAACTAAGTCTGGAACCAGTGGTATCTCTAGAGCTGAGCTTGGGAATCTGTTAGAAGATTTTAAGACTGATCTATTGAGTACCTTAGGCACACAGGTTGAAACATCAAATACCAAGAAGAGACAAGAACAACAGGACCAACAAGATCAAGCCTTGTCTATTTTCTACCCTAAATGTAGAAAGAAACACCCATTAAAAGAATGTCCTTTGAATACTGTTCAAATTTGTGGCTTATGTACATCAAATCACAAAACTGATGATTGCCCCAGATTGAAAGAACTATAAGCAGCTCGAGTGGAGGAGAATCGAAGCATGGAGTCTCTCTATTTTATGGGACAACGAAGACCTTGGTAGCCATGATTTTCAGGTATTTCTCAAGATCCTATGCAACAGTTTCATTCAAATTATCAAACTCCTATTCAGAATTCATGGAGTGCACCCATGCCTTGGAAAAATTGGTCTCCTCAATCAGCCCAATCTGGTCCAAATTGGAGAGGGTATACTCATGTTAACCAGACATATCAACAGGCCTATTTACAGCCTTATCAACAACCTTCTGCATATCCCCAATACCAGCAGAATCAAGCCCCATTTTTTCAACAACCCAATCTGGCTCCTCAACTAGGTCAACAACCTCAACAGTTTCAATTTCCATCCAATCAACCTCCACCTCGGCCAACACAATTACCAGCCCAGCCAATCCCAAATCCAAATAAGAAAATGGATAAACCCATGTATAATGTTGATGATGGAATGGCACTCCCCTACTCAATCCTCCCACTTCAAAATATCAACTTAAGATCTAGAAAAACTTTACAAAAAGAATCTCCTATTATTTTAGAAGAACAAACAGAAAATGAGAAAACTATGAAAAAATTAAATATAGAAAAATCACAGTAAAAAAGGGAAAACATTAGTACCTTATATACCTCCCTTTCCAGAAAGGTTGGTCAAAGAAAAAATTTCAATCCCCCTACCTGATTTGGATGTTTTGAATGAGTTAACCAATGTATGTGTCAAAATTCCCCTACTGTTGGCTATAAAGGATATTCCAATCTATACTAAAGCAGTTAGGGAATTATGTCTTAATAAAAGAAGGAAGGATCCCTAAAAAATTCATGTGGTGGGAAATCTAGCAGGATTAATGTCTAACAATGTTTTTATTGAAAAGTATCTAGATCCTAGAATCCTAATGGTCACAATTACTGTTAACAATTCTTCAATTCCAAAAACACTGATTGATCTAGGTGCTGCCATTAATGTCATGACACTAGAGACAATGGAATACCTTCACTTGAAAATTCCCAGACTAACCACTACAGTTTTTGAACTAGCTGATAGGTATAAAATCACACCTGAAGGGATGTTAGAAGATATCATTGTTTCTTTAGACTCCTGGGAGTATGCTATAGATTTTATAGTGTTGCAACCAAATTCTAATCTAGGTGGGCATCCATTGATTCTTGGCAGACCCTGGTTGGCAACAGCTGATGCTTTCATAGGGTGTAGATCAGGAAGTATGCTCATTTCACATGGGATAGAGAGAAAACAAATTACACTTTATCCTTTTGCCCAAATACCTTCTGCATTAGATCAGTGGATTAATGAGACCAAAGAACAGGAAGAAGTGATTTAGCATGTCCTAAGTATCAATCAGTTCTTTGATTTTCAAGAAGAAAACAATGAAGATTTGCTAGATTACTTCATTGCTAAACCTGATATTTCTGAAGAATTAAGAGAAATATAGTATGCTATAGCAAATCAAGTTTTGGGACAGAATTTTCAGGAAAATTGCACAGTACATTCTCTAGCATTGGCACTTCATGATATTTTTAATGTTCATTCAATCACTGATGTCCAAAGCAAAACAGTTGAAATCAGTCGAGGATAACATTTGAATATAAGTGCACATCTTACTACATCACAGGAAGAACAGTTGATTACCTTGCTAAATAAACATTCCCATGCATTTGCTTGGGAATACACTGACATGCCAGGAATTCATCACGAAACATGCACTCACCACATTTACACAGATGATAAAATCAGACCTCTTAGACAACCACAACGTAGAATGAACCCCATACTAAAAGAGATAGTCAAGGAAGAATTACAGAAGTTATTAAAAGTAGGATTTATTTACCCTATCTCTGACAGCCAATGGGTTTCTCCCTTGGTTGTTGTTCCTAAAAAAAATGGTAAATGGCGGATATGTGTAGATTACAGGGAGTTAAATAA
This sequence comes from Pseudotsuga menziesii, assembly GCA_001517045.1. Taxonomy (NCBI): domain Eukaryota; kingdom Viridiplantae; phylum Streptophyta; class Pinopsida; order Pinales; family Pinaceae; genus Pseudotsuga; species Pseudotsuga menziesii. Next base: position 513,888 of record LPNX010180652.1, on the reverse strand, counting down.
GGAAACATTGAAAGATTATTTTCCATTTCGCTTTATTGATCAAGTGTTAGATGCCTTAGCTGGAAAGGAATATTTTTCATTTCTAGATGGTTTCAGTGGATATAATCAAATTAGCATTGCAAAAGAGGACCAGGACAAAACCACCTTTACATGTCCCTGGGGCACATATGCCTACAAGGTTTTACCTTTTGGCTTATTTAATTCCCTAGCTACCTTTCAGAGAGCAGTATTGGCCATTTTTGCAGATCTAATTCATGAATGTGTTGAAGTCTATATGGATGATTTTTCTGTGCATGGAAGTGCCTTTGAGGATTCCTTAGCAAACCTAGAGAAAATTTTAAAAAGGTGTGTTGACTCAAATTTTTCCCTTAGCAACGAAAAGTGTTTTATGGTGATGAATAAAGGGATAGGTTTAGGACATCACATTTCTTCATCTAGAATAAAAGTAGATCCTGCTAAAATTCAAATCATTGAAAATATATCTGAACCAACAACTCAAACAGATGTAAGAATATTTTTAGGGTATGCAGTTTATTATTGTAGATTTATTGCAAATTTCAGTAAGATAGCTCTGCCATTGTTTAAATTACTTTCAAAGGATGTACATTTCAAATGGGATACTAACTATCAATCTGCATTTCAGACACTTAAAGAGAAGCTCTCAACTGCTCCCATTTTAAGGGGACAAAATTGGACATTGCCCTTCCATATTTCTATTGATACATCTGATACTGCAATAGGGGCCTCTTTGGGACAAAAAGAGCATACCATGACTTATGCTATCTATTTTATCAGTAAAAATCTGACACCTGTAGAATTGAATTATACAGTCACTGAAAAGGAGATGTTGGCAGTAGTTCATGCTGTCAACAAATTCCGTCACTACATTACTGGCTATGAAATTTTTGTCCACATAGATCATTCATCTTTATGATATTTAATGAATAAATCTATCACTAATGGTCGGATAACCAAATGGTTACTATTAATGCAGGAATTCAATATCACTATTTTAGATCGGCCTGGATGAGAAAATCAAGTGGCAGTTTTCATGTCTCGCTTACACAATACTGGTGAGGTTGTTCCTGTTTTAGATAGTTTTCCTGATGAACACTTGTCTGCAATTTCTGTTATCAATCCTTGGTATGCTGATATTGCCAACTATTTATCATCAGGACAGCTACCTCCATCTATGTCATCTAAAGAAAAGAAAAAGATTATTAAACAAAGTGCTAGGCATATATGGGTCAATGGTGATCTTTGTTACACAGGATATGATCTAATTATCAGGAGATGTGTACGACAAGATGAAGTTTTAGATATTTTGAAAGCATGTCATGATGAACCGTGTGGTGGCCATTTTGTAGAGAAAAGAACGGCATACACGATACTCAATTTGGGGTATTACTGGCCTTCTATTTTCAAGGATTCTAAGAAGTATGTTAAAAGCTGTGATACTTGTCAACGGATGGGATGGCTAATCCGATCTAATGAAATTCCACTCCAACCACAAATCCTCATAGAACCATTTGAAAAGTGGGCTCTTGATTTCATTGGTCCGATTCATCCACCATCACAAGGGAAGAAGTACATTCTGGTATGTACAGACTATGTTACAAAGTGGGTGGAAGCCAAACCATTACCCAGAGCCACAGAACAGACCATGGTAAACTTTCTTTTTGAGGAGATATTTGTCAGATTTGGGGTTCATAGAGAGATTGTCACTGATCAGGGTGCCCAGTTTACTTCCAAACTAGTGCAAGAGATAGCAACAAAGTACAAGATTAAGCACATAAAATATACACCTTACCATCCACAAGCCAATGGCCAGGTGGAATCTACAAACAAGACTTTGGAAGGAATCATCACCAAAACAGTCTAGATGCATAGGAAGGATTGGTCAGCTAAGCTTACTAAAGCTTTATGGGAATACCGAATCACTTGGAAAAATAGTACTGGTTTTTCTCCTTATCAGCTCCTTTATGGTAAGCAAGTCCTCCTACCTATAGAATTTCAAATTCATACCTTCAAGTTAGCAGCAGATTTGGGTATGAATCTTTCTGAAGCATGGCAAGAAAGAATACTTCAATTGAATCAACTAGATGAAATGAGACAGGCTGCAATAGAACACAATATTTTGATACAACAATAGAGATCCCAATGGCATGACAAGTTTATCAAGAAGAAACAATTTCACATCAGTGACTAGGCACTATTGTTTGATTCGAAGTTCAAAGACTTCAAGGCCAAATTTACAACTCATTGGCTTGGTCCATATGAGATTGCAGAGGTATATGACAATGGCTCAGTCAAAATCCAAACAATTGATGATGAAGCACGTACATTTGTGGTCAATGGCCATCAGCTTAAACTCTATACCAAGCCTATCAACAAAGAATATTTCATACAACAAATTTCATAGCAACGGGAGATGGAAGTGCTGGATAAACACACTGGTGTTTCTCCTTCACATTCTTCTTAGCTATTTTATGATTTGATAAAAAAAAAGGGAGTTTAGTTGTGAAAACCAGGCCACTGGCACAACATAAACTTGAATTTTCCTTGGAAAACCAGGTTCGCTTGGCCATTGAAAATTCATAAAAATATTTTCAAAATTTTATGCCTATTAGGCACTTTTATTTTCAATAATAAATTTCTTGTTTGACTTGAGGACAAGTCAATAAGTAGGTCTGTGAGGGGGATAAGCATTTTATGCTTTCTATTTTTCTTCTTTCTTGGAACCCTCCAAGTCTTTTTCCTATGCAGAAGGACCTGAATTCTAGCAAAGCAGAAGGAATCTGAGATAGTTCCGAGCCTTTTTCCTATACAGAGGGACCCGATTTCCAGTAAAGCAGAGGGACCTGACTTCCAACAAAGCATAATGGATTTGAGATGGTAGACATCTTTAAAAGTAGACATCATAAGGACATATGTGAATCAGAAACAAATTGTAAACCAGCTACATCAAGCAGCAAGCTCATCATAAAGGGATATCAAGCAAAGTCTGTAAGAATTTTAATTTTTGTGCTTTAAAAGTTGCATGATTCTTTGTTTCTAAGTAATGACATATCTACCTATCCTCATAAGCTTGACTGCCTATTCCATCACCCTCACAATACCTGCCAGCATTCCATTTACTTTTCATTATCCTACCCTAGGGGTCAAAATGGTGGTCAGAATCAATCCCAGAAGCAAATTTTCAATGGCCAAAACATACACTGCATTCTACAGGCAGGGTTTCCTTTTCAACAGGAAGTGAAATGTTTAAAAAAAAAATGGAATTCAAATGTTTTTTATATATATATTTATACTCCAGATATTAGTGCATTATGCATTAAGTTAAAATATATATGGAATATAGAACATTTATATAAAGATGGCTGTGTGTATTTCCAAAAGGTGAAAAGAGTCCACTCCAAGTGAAGAAATCCCTTAATTACAACTCATTAATCAAACATTGGGGTATGAAAAGGAACTAAAGCACATTGTATAGAGATGAATTAGTTTTAAACCTTACCTTTAATTTTTCTCCTTGAGAATTTGTATCTGAACTAGTGATTGGATGAAAAGTGGCATGTTCAGCTAATGATTATAAAGAACGTGGTTGTATGCCCCCACGAAAATATACAAATGTGCTTGGAAAATTGCATTGTGAAATGGTGACATCGGGATTGCATACTTGGTCATTCTTCTTTGAACCAAACCTAACTCTTTCATCTACAAAAACCCAATTGCTGTGTAATGCAAAGACATATATGGGTAATAGTTTATAGTGAAAAGAAGGCGTGTATCACAGGAAGGACGTGGGCACTAGTTTACTGAAGAATGCATTCGCGCAGGAGGAATTGAAAGGCAATAATGCCAAAGGGGAGGTAAAACTTAAATCTTTTGCCAAAGAATGTGCTAGATCAATAGCAATTATAGTTTCAGAGTGTCATTTTGAAATAGGAAAACGTTACAGAGCTAAAGTTGCAAGGTTGAGGTTTTTTGTTGCATATTTCTTTTCCTATTAAAGTTTCAAAATGGTACCTAGACTAGAACCAGAGAAATTCGATCCCACTGATATTCATGAGAAATGTATGGAAATCTTTGAAAAGAAATAGTGGGTGACTTTTTTTGAAAAGTTTGATGGGAACAATGATAATGTTATCCTAGCCTTTGCTGATTCGTTTGTTGGAGAAAAGGCTACAATGGGAAATTTGAACTTCAGACTGTCTGAAGACGTTTTGGCACAAATCATTGGCTTACCATAGCAAGGAGAGAGATTCTTCAAAACTAAACAATTCAAGGAGAAGGCATGGATACCCTTTCTGTACAGGTCAAGGGCAGGAACAATGAACTGGAAGAAGGGAATACCAAGGAGCTGGTTGGTTCATCCCTGGGATGAAATAGTCTATATCATCCAAAAATTCATCACCTGTGAAGGCCGATTTAGTATTGTATATCTTTACCATATCAAGCTATTGTAGCATTTAAGAGGTGATTGTGAGATTAATATGCCCCATTTCTTATTACAAAGTCTTTCCAAGATGGCTAAGGCTGTTCAAAAGCGTGCAAAAGATAAAATGACAAACCTTTTCCACTGTGGACTCATCAAAATAATCATCACACATGAGTTATAGAAGCAAAATATGACATGGAAAGAATTTTTAATTCATAATTAGTTTGAAGAACAAGAAGAGCTTCCTAAAGAAGGATTAAAAGAAGACAAATTATTGATGATAACATACCCCAAGGACGGAGAATAGAACCCTGAAGAAACAAGCTCAAAACTGCCAAAGGGGAAAAAGAAAGAAAGAGAGGAGTTGATGATCATAGATGATGAAGACAACTATGAGGCAGCAATCTCAAAACAGCCTCAGAGAAGGATACGAACCAGGAGTGTGATGAAAGAAGAAAAATAGTTTCAAAAGCAATATCAAATTTTCACTACTTATAAGAGAAATCCAAGGAAGTATCAGCAAGCTCGAAATAAGTCAGAACTAGAAGAGGATGATGAAATCCTGTAGAGACAGTATGAATACATACAAACCTTGGGAAGTCTAGAAGAAAATCTAACAGGTGAGATAAGGCAGGTCCATGAAGAAAAAGATATCCAAGAAACTGAAAAGATTTTAGATGAAGTGATAAAGAAGACAAAAAAAATCAATATCTTCTTGGATCAGCAAGAAAAAGAAAAGAAAAAGCATCCAAGATAGGAAATATTAAATGATCCAGCTTCTCCTTTCTTAGAGCAACAAACTATGGAAGACGAAAAGAAGGGAGATTCAGTACAAGAGAATGAAGAATTGGGGATGGACACCAATTCTATGCAGCCTCCAATGAAGATGGAAAATAAGAAAACTTCCAAAAACAGTAAAAAGATTAGGAGATTGAAACTGGAAGTAAAGGAATTAGAACTGAGGAATGAAAAGTTAAAAGAAAGGAACTGGAAGCTTAAAGTTCAAAGGACACGAATCTCCAAGCATGCATATAGATGGTATAAACAAAAGAAGATTTACAAAACCAAGTATGAGAAACTGAAAGTCCTTTATGCATCTCGAGGTTCCACAGATGCATCATCTAAGACAGGGGATTAAAAGCAGAGGGTCAGCAACAAAATTTTGGTCATGATATAAGCAGGGTCAAATTTTTTGGGTTACTTTTTGTGCATGAGGACATGCAACAATTTCCTCTTGGGGGAGATGTTGGGCACCATTTTGACCTATATTTTTCATCTAAATACCTTCCAGTTTCCTCCATAAACCTTCATACTGATCAAGAAAACCTTAATTTCATTCACAAAACTTTGGTCAAAGGTATAAATGTTGTTGCTTCTTAACAAATTGAATTATGAGATTTTTAAGGAATTTAAATTAAGGTTTTATTCAGAATTACAGAATGTGCTAACTTCCCGTAATTTATCCTAGGTTGGATACTTGCAGGCCAGCTAGGCATAAATTGAGAGATGGGAGAAATATCCTCAATGTTCAAGGATGGTTAAACTTCCAACGAGTAGATGATATGGTTCTCATAGGTGTTGATTCAATGCCGGTTAAAGATGACCACCTGTGTTACCACTTAGCATAAAAGCAGGACCATTCCAATTTTGTCCATTTTTATGGATTTGATGGAGGATCTTGAGGTTTACATGTCATTATTAGTCTTCCATATTTGTAGCATTTCTAGTTTTTTAAAATATTGTATAATTATTTGATCTTACATATGAAAAAGACCCGGCGGGATCATAAACGTATAGCGTGGAATCAAGACTATGGATTTGATTACTATGTATGCCCAATTTGATATGGTGAATGCAATTGAAGTTTAAATCTCTGTGATTTTCTCTCTGCATGTGTAAATGAGGCATTGGAGGGCCCCCTTTGCCAAGTCTGCACACCTTTTTCATATCGTTGCCAGTGGTATGTTTTATTTCCTGTAGAATTCAATTTCTTCACTTTAACAACTTATACATTGCAGAGAGAGTTGGATTGTTTGAACAAGTTTTATAAACTCCGTTAATTAATCATTCACATGCTGTAGGAATGGTTTAGACTGCTTATTCAATATCAAATTGATGTACATTGCTTATTCAATGATGAAGTATTGAGAACAGTTATACATTGTGAATGTCTTCCTGTAAGGGAAATTAATGTTTGACTGCTGTCAATATTAAGATAATAGGCAGAGTATTGTGATCTATATTTTAGGGTCAGGTTTAATTTGTTTTTTTTATTTTTTATCTCAGAACATTTCACATATGAGTTGCTTTTTAACTTGGAGATCAAATGAAGTTGCTTCTATAAGGGAGTTTTTGTATTTCAAGTCACAGCATTCTAGCTTTCAATAGGTTTGTTTCATAGGTAAACTAGATTTCTAGTTAGGTCTAGCTTTGAGTCTCTATATTTGGATATGCCTCTAAGTCTACAAACTTCGGATTGACATAAACTCAAGGTCTAATCTACACTAGTGGATTGGATCCCAACATTTTGCACCGTTTCCAGGGAAGCATTTTAGAAGCAGACTTAAGAACTTTAGTTCTCTGATAAAAAGAAAAATTCAAAAAAAAAACACAGAGTAGATTTTAGTTTTATGTCAAGACAAAGAGACGAGAAAGGAAGATTCATCAAAAACCCCCCAAAAATAGAAGTAACAAGAACTTCTTTATCTGATAAAAAAGGATTCATTACAACAGTTGATACTTTTAAAATGGCTAAGGAAGAAACATCAAAAGGGCCAACTGCAGAACAGAGAAGAGAGTATGAGAGAAGGTTAGAAATGGAAAATAAACTAAGACAAGAGAGAAGGGAAGAAGAGAGGAGACATGAGAGGGACGAAAGAACAAAAGAAGATTAGGAAGCCACCTTTAAATTCCCCATCTTGGACACTAGCATCATCCTAGGGGAAGAGGTAAAAATGAAGAATATTCCACCATCTGTCCTACCAAATTTCTATGTTATGACTTCTGAAGATCCATATTATTTCCTGTTCGATTTTGATATCTTGTGTCGAACTTATGGATATACTGATGACACCCACAAGCTTCATCTTTTCCCTGCTACTCTTAAAGCAGCTTCCTTGAAATGGTTCATGGGATTAGGAGAGAATTCTATAACTAGCTGGGATGAGATGAGGAAAATATTTCTTAGAAAATATCAGGCATATTGCAGATCAAAGGATTTAAAAGATGAAATTTTCAGAATGTCTCAACAGGAAGATGAAAGCTTGGAAGAGTATCTAGAAAGATTCTCATACAACCTGCATAAATACAAATACAATTCTTTGACACCTGAGATCATTCGGACAATATTTTTAAAAGGAATAAGAGAAGAATATTTGGATATTTTGAATGTTATGGGAAAAGGTGGCATCTCCTACTTACCCTTTGATGAGATACAATACTTATGTCAGAAGTATTCAAGAGGAAAGGCTAGAAATGGGAAAAGGGATGTAACTTCCAAAGTAACTAAATATGCAACCGGTGGTATCTCCAGAGCTGAGCTTGGGAATCTGTTAGAAGATTTTAAGACTGATCTATTGAGTACGTTAGGCACATAGGTCGAAACATCAAATACCAAGAAGATACAAGAACAATAGGACCAACAAGATCAAGCCTTGTCTATTTTCTGCCCTAAATGTAGAAAGAAACACCCATTAAAAGAATGTCCTTTGAATACTATTCAAATTTGTGGCTTATGTACTTCAAATCACAAAATTGATGATTGCCCCAGATTGAAAGAATTGCAAGTAGCTCGAATGGAGGAGAATCAAAGCATGGAGTCTCTCTATTTTATGGGACAACGAAGACCTTGGCAGCCATGATTTTCAGGTATGTCTCAAGATCCTATGCAGCAGTTTCATTCAAATTATCAAACTCCTATTCAGAATTCATGGAGTGCATCCATTCCCTGGAAAACTTGGTCTCCTCAATCAGCCCAATCTGCTCCAAATTGGAGAGGGTATGCTCATGGTAACCAGACATATCAATAGGCCTATTTACAGCCCTATCAAAAACCTTCTGCATATCCCCAATACCAGCAGAATCAAGCCCCATTTTTTCAACAACCCAATATGGCTCCTCAACTAGGTCAACAACCTCAACAACTTCAATTTCCATCCAATCAGCCTCCACCTCGGCCAACACAATTGCCAGCCAATCCCAATCCCAAATCCAAATAATAAAATGGATAAATCCATGTATAATGTTGATGATGGAATGGCACTGCCCTACTCAATCCTTCCACTTCAAAATATCTACTTAAGATCTGGAAAAAATGTACAAAAATAATCTCCTGTTATTTTAGAAGAACAAACAGAAAATGAGAAAACTCAAAAAAATTAAATATAGAAAAATCACAGTCAAAAAGTGAAAACATTAGTACCTTATATATCTCCCTTTCCAGAAAGGTTGGTCAAAGAAAAAATTTCAATCTCCCTACCTAATTTCGATGTTTTGAATGAGTTAACCAATGTATGTGTCAAAATTCCCCTACTGCAGGCTATAAAGGATATTCCAATCTATACTAAATTAGTTAAGGAATTATGTCTTAATAAAAGAAGGAAGGATCCATAAAAAATTCATGTGGTGGGAAATCTAGCAGGATTAATGTCTAACACTGTTTTTATTGAAAAGTATGTAGATCCTAGAATCCCAATGGTCACAATTACTGTTAACAATTTTTCAATTCCAAAAAAACTGATTGATCTAGGTGCTGCCATTAATGTCATGACACTAGAGACAATGGAATACCTTCACTTGAAGAATCTCAGACCAACCACTACAGTTTTGGAACTAGCTGACAGGTCTAAAATCACACCTGAAGGGATGTTAGAAGATATCATTGTTTCTTTAGACTCCCGGGAGTATCCTGTAGATTTTATAGTGTTGCAACCAAAGTCTAATCTAGGAGGGAATCCATTGATTCTTGGCAGACCCTGGTTGGAAACAGCTGATGCTTTCATAGGGTATAGACCAGGAAGTATGCTCATTTCACATGGGACAGAGAGAAAACAAATTACACTTTATCCTTCTTCCCAAAGACCTTCTGCATTAGATCAGTTATCATGGATTAATGAGACCAAAGAGCAGGAAGAAGAAGTGATTAAGCCTGTCCTAAGTATCAACTAGTTCTTTGATTTTCAATAAGAAAACAACGAAGATTTGCTAGATTACTTCATTGCTGAACCTAATATTTATGAATAATTAAGAGACATACAGTATGCTATAGCAGATCAAGTTTTGGGACAGAATTTTCAGGAAAATTGCACAGTACATTCTCTAGCATTGGCACTTCATGATATTTTTAATTTTCATTCAATCGCTGATGTCCAAAGCAAAATAGTTGAAATCAGTCCAGGAAAAAATTTGAATATAAGTGCACATCTTACTACATCACAAGGAGAACAGTTGATTACCTTGCTGAATAAACATTCCCATGCATTTGCTTGGGAATACACTGACATGCCAGGCATTCATCATGAAACATGCACTCACCACATTTACACAGATGATAAAATCAGACCTCTCAGACAACCACAACGTAGAATGAACCTCATACTAAAAGAGATAGTCAAGGAAGAATTACAGAAGTTATTAAAAGTAGGATTTTTTTACCCTATCTCTGATAGCCAATGGGTTTCTCCCTTGGTTGTTGTTCCTAAAAAAAATGGTAAAAGGTGGATATGTGTAGATTACAGGGAGTTAAATAAGGCAACATTAAAAGATTATTTTCCATTGCCCTTATTGATCAAGTGTTAGATGCCTTAGCTGGAAAGGAATATTTTTCATTTCTAGATGGTTTCAGTGGATATAATCAAATTAGCATTGCAAAAGAGGACCAGGACAAAACCACCTTTACATGTCCCTGGGGCACATATGCCTACAAGGTTTTACCTTTTGGCTTATGTAATGCCCCAGCTACCTTTCAGAGAGCAGTCTTGGCCATTTTTGCAGATCTAATTCATGAATGTGTTGAAGTCTATATGGATGATTTTTCTGTGCATGGAATTTCCTTTGAGGATTCCTTAGCAAACCTGGAGAAAATTTGAATCACAAGTTTGAATCACACTTATGAGATTAGGTTTTAAGTTTTCTACTAACAAAACGTTTTTTTGTTTTAAACTTATTTCTAATATCTAGTACACCTTTCCCAATTATTTTAGATGATAGATTATCTCCAAAAGTAAATTTTCCCTTTTGATCTCGTTTTAGGCTGATGAACTTGCTTGGGTCTCTTGCCATGTGATTTGAACATCCACTATGGACATGCCATAGATTTTTCTTTTCTGTGGCACATGGAGCTATTTATAATTTTTCTTTCACATGTTTTATTCTTTTCCAAGCCTTTCTTTTCTCCTTGTATCTAGTTGTGGCTCATTTTTCAATAGGATTCAATAGTTTATAGTTTCTAGCTATATGTCCCAAGTTACTACATTTATAACATTATTTTTCATATATCTATACAGGTGCAAAGGAATTCTGACTTCTTCCTTATGGAGGATCACTAGAATTGTCTTCCTTGTAGGGATATTTCTAATTATGCTTTTGGATTATCCTACAATCAAATTATTTATGCTCAAAATTGTTACATACATAGCAATTACCCAAAAGGAGTTGCAAATTTATGTTTGTCATTGGTCTTCTCGGCATTTTATTTGTCCTCCTTTCATTTTGGAAAGAATTTGATCTCTAACTATATCCCTTTTCAACTGGGTCTATGAGTACATCAGCATAACTCTTTTTGTTTCCATCTTGTATTATGGGAGAGGATTATTTTGACTTCATTCCTTTGTCATAACCCAATCCAGTTTTATTACTAGATGATCTTTGGCAACTTAGGATGTCATCTTGAATTTTTGAGTTGCTCACAAATTTTGATTTAAAGGATTCTTCATCAATCTTGTTTCTAAGTAATACTAATTCACCCTCATATTTTTCTAATTCTTTCTCTCTTTTCTTGAGCTATTGTTTTAGACAGTTTCAACCTTTTTAGTTTCTTGAAGCTGATTTTTTAAGTCAGCAATAATTCTTTCTATATCATTGTTTTTCTCTTCAATCTTTGTCACTTTGGTTTTTAATTGTTTGTACATCCTTTTATACTTCCTTAATTCTTCAATAGGACTTATGAGTTCTGCTTCAAGGTATAATACTCCTTATAATTCTTTCTCACGGTTTTTGCTCTATATTCCCATGAATAGAACTTATGGTTCTTCATCTTCACTAGACTCATCTGATAAGCTATCATCGATGGAGTAAGAGGTCTTATTTTTGTTTTTCTTCCTATATTCCCATTTGTTCTTCTTCAAGTATGCATGGCACTCATCATTGTCTGCATGTTTTGGATAATGACATTTGGAAGCAAAGTGACCAATTTCCCCACAGTTGGAGAATTTTAAGGGTAATTTCCCTTTGTACTTACATGTACTTTTCTTAAGATTTTTCTCGATAAGTGCTTCTTCATCATCAGATTCTTCTCATTTAATCTTTGTTTTGGATTTCTTGGCTACTTTATATGCTTTGAAATCTTCTTACTTATTTTGATAGTTACCTTGTTCAATTTTCATCTCATAAGCTATGAGGATTCCATATAGTTCATTCACGGTAAGATTTTCAAGATTTTCTATATCTTCTAGGGTGGAAATCATAGGATTGTAATTCATTGGAAGTGATCTTAGTACATTTTCAACTATTTCAATTTCTTCCAATTCTACTCCTAGCCCTTGAATTGCATTAACAATCTCGTCTATTCTCTTAAAGTATTCTGATATGTTCTCTTCTTCCTTAATTTTTAGAATTTCAAATTGAGCTTTAAATTTCTGGAATTTGGCCTTTTTTACCTTGGTATATCCTTCATATATGGTATGCAACTTGTCCCAAATCTCCTTCACTGTGTCGCAATCCATTAGTTTGGAAAAATATGTCCTGTTTAATCCAACCAAGAATCCATTAACAACTTTTGCATTGTATCCAAACTTTTTTATTCCTTCAAGATCAATGGGAGGATATTTAGGATATATATAGCCAATTTCTATAGATAACCAAAATCCAAGTCCAATAGACATTAACGAATTCTCATCCTCACACTCCATAATGCATAATCCTTGCCATTGAATAGTGGAACCTTGGATGTCATTTTTCCTTGTTGATCCATAGTGATAAACGGTCTCTCTTCAAGCAATTAAAATTTAGCGAAGAGGCCTACTCTAATACCAATTATTGGAAAATTGAGTAATACTGAGAGAGGGGGGTGAATCAATATTAGATATTTCTTTAATTTTATCTCCTTAAAAAACAAAAACAACAATAGAAACAGAATACTGAATTTTATCGTGGAAACCCAATTGGGAAAACCATAAACACTTTTTATTACTGCATAATACAAGTATTTTTCAAGCACCAACTTGTTGGGTGGTTCAACACCCAATTTTTTTAGCTACAATTGAAGGATGCACCAACACCTTGTTTACCAGCAACAACTATAAGGAAGCTATGACTTCCTACATGCTTTTGTTTCCTGCCCTTGTGCCTCCCAACCACCCTTAGATGATCATTCTTTGTTTTATGTACACTTTATGATTTTCAATTTGTGTGTACAAAGACACTTTATTCGAATGACTAGATATTTGTTTATATACCCTCAACCGTGCCTCTTTACTTAATACTCATAACTATCCATCGTGACCCTTAACAAATTAAACTAATTTATAATTACCTTCTCTATTAATCCTACAAATTTAACCATATGATTATGAAACATTCAACTTCATAATCTCAACTCAGACACGTTACCTTTCGACTTATTTTATTCTTTGATTTACAATATGTTGATATTTTCAATATGAGTTCGACTGAATGATTCTAATGTCTAGAATCAACCTCGCGAATACACTATGTATTCCAATATTTCTAATTTCATTGTTTCGACTTCGACTTTGTCAATTCCGATGTCGAAATGAAATCCACCAATTCTGACTTATCGATAATGATGACGAACTAGAATCCGTCGATTCTGAATTATCGATTTTGATGTCAAACTATGATTTTGTCTTGTTGATTCAATGTCGATCTAGACTGCATTGACTTCAACTTGTTTGTTACTTTGATTAGTGACTGTGGTTCTAAGACTTTATCGACTCTGACTTAGACTTAACTGAAAATGGTCAACAAGAATTCGACTTGGTTGACTTCGACTGACAATGTTCGACAATATATTAACTTCAAATGAAAATGGTTGACAATAGGTCAACTTCGAGTGACAATGGTCGAAAATAGGTTGACTAGGTCAAATTCGACTGAAAATGGTCGACAAGAAGTTGACTTCAACATTATAGAGACTTGACCATAATACAATAGGTCGACACTAAAATTCATCAGGTTGAATTCAACTAAATATGGTGACGACTGACTTGTTATCCTTTTCCTTTTTTATTAATTAACTTCTTTGACATTAATGAAAATCATGCCCAACAAAGGTCCCCCTAATCCTATCTCATAACCAATGGTTGATTGGAGACTGTATTGTAAGGGTTCTAGTAGGCATATGTTGGGACTCCCAAGATCCTGGAAGTAGAATTTATCTTGGATTATGTTCAAAACATAAAAGGGCCCAACACATTGTGCTTAGGAATCTGAGCATTCAGGACCCTTCCCTTTCTTTGTTTATCTTATTGAATCCCCATTTTGTTCACTCATGCAGCTTGCAAATTTGCATGCATGTTAGCTAGTTTGTTAAAATTTGTGTAATAGAGTTAGTGAACCTTTGAATCTGATTTAGGTTCATTATAGTAGTATCAAATCCTCTTAAAATTTTGTAAGTTCCACTAGTCAATTGAATAATCCATACATATTATATTCTATATTTCTGGTAGAATCAGATTTCCATCCACATCTCTATTTATATTTAGGGTCTTCTTTGAGGTCCACTGAAAGATCCAAAACTTATCTATATGATTCATTTTCTCCCGAAACCTCATTAGGTTTAGAAGAGTCTAAAATTTCGTGAATAATCTTCTTTGCAAGCCACACCATTTGGGTGGACCACTAAAGGAGGGTGAATAGAAGATCAGAGCATCCAAGGAACTTTTTGTTGATGCCAATGCCTTGGTGTCAAGATGTTGTTGGAGAGATTCAGAAGAAGGATTGGAAGCAGAAGCCTTTTGGGGAGATTTTAAAACTCTCAAATAAGAAGTGGACAAGATAAATGAAATCTACATGATTTTTCTCTTAGATAAGAATCATCTTCTTTAGGTAACCAACAAATACCATCATGCACTCAGAAGGGGGGAAGATGAAGCATCAATGCTTGGTAATGAATTGGAGGTTGCACATGTCTCTTTGGAGAGCACCCAAAAGACTCTTCAAGAGTCAAAGTTGCAAATATATCAACTTAAAAATGATTTGGATGTACCACACCTTTCATCTTGCATGGAAGGAAATGCATGGGGTATGATGGAGAAACTTCATGTGGAGGATGTGTTGGAGACATTTACCACCATACACACTCTTTTTGGTCAAATTGGCCTAGTTAAACCACTATCCTAAGTATAATTGACATTAATTGACATCAGTGGAGCATTAATTGACATCATTTAGTCACACCCATGCCTACCTACAATCAAGGAGGATAAATTAGCCTTCTCCTACATTCAAGGAGGCTAACTAGAGCACTCCGGGGGTGATCTAAGTGATATTAATGCACCTAATTGATAACTGGTGGTTACAATCAGTTCAACAAGTCAGTTAAGGTGCCTCCTCTCATTAAATATATTATTTAATGATTTGGAGTCAACAAGGGCACCTCCACCAATTTCTGATGATCACTTCAGCTTCAGTTAACCTCATCAGGGTTCATTGAAGTCATTGAAGCACTAGCACTTGATGGTTGGCTTGATATGACATGTGTTTGATCTCTTTTAGTTGAGACTCAGTCATTTATTGTATTTCGACTTCAGTTAGGGGTTGGTGAGTCAATTAGGGTTTTGGTCAGTGGTTAACTAAGTGTGAGCCATGGCTTACAGTTAGTTAAGATAGACTCACTCATTCAATTTGAATGACCTCCTTAGGTATTTTAATTGCTCACTCATTCAAGCTGTAGCTTGACATTGTAATTGTAATTATTCATTGTTTAATGAATATATAGAGAGGCTACTATTCTACAGACTGATTACACCATTTCATGAGTTATTTGTTGATTATTTCTTGATGAGATTGATTATTTGTTCCTAGATCAATTTGCAAGATTAATATGGTATCAGAGAATATAGCGGGACGAAGGTCTATCTCTCAAAAACTAGCTTTTTGACATAGCACTGCACTAGAAGCCAAGGCTTACCACTTAATACCCCAATTAAAGAACTTGTTGATCAAGCTTGCTTGATTGACTATGCTGGGTGTGATGAAAGCCTAGAATGTGCAAGCCGTCTGACCTTACATTTCCCTTTCTATTTTGATTTTCAGGTTTCTACAGGTGAAGCATTCGCTCCAGCACATCCAAATAGCCTCCTCAGTAGATCTCTTGACTCCACACAATTTCCACTCATGGAAAGGTGATATGGAGATTCAACTGTGCTCCAGAGGTCTTTTTAGAATCACCATGGAAACTGAAGATGAGCCTGGATCCACCATAGAAAAATCAAGATTTTTGAACAAGAAGGATGAAGCCTTTAGTTTCTTGTGCCTCTCTATTTCCAGAGACCTTCTCTTCCATCTTGCGAGATTGAAGACATAGAAAGAAATATGGGACAAATTGAAATCTCTATATGGAAAGCATGATGACTTGAGGGTTTACCAGCTTGAAAATGAACTCATGTCTCTCCAACCATCCAATTTCAATACTCTGAATGATTTCTTCACAAAGTTCAAGCATACTGTTTTACTCTTGAAGCAATGCAAAGTGGAGAAGGAGGATGATCAGATCATCCTCACCATACTCTCCAAACTTGGGGCTGATTATTCAGTTTTTGTTTCTACCTTCCGTGTGGGGAATATCACAACCCCTGGATGGACCATGCCTACACTCAATGCCTTCATTGAGTCCCTAACATGTGAACATGACAAGCTTGTCCAGATGGGGATCATCCAATCTTCCCATGATCAAGCCCTACATGTCTCGGGGCCCAAATATCTGAAGGGTAAAGGAAAGCAGCAAAAGAATAAAAAAACTAAGTTTTATGCCCCTAAACCTAGAGTTGAAAATCAGTAGCATGATGAGCCTTTCGGCTCAAGAAAGAACAAAGGAAAAGGGCACCATGGCAAGGGGAAAGTCAAGTGTTCTTATTGTGGGAAGGGATTCCACCCTGAACATGCTTGCATGAAGAAGAATCTTGATGAAGAAACCTCTCTCCTTGAGAGGAATCACATCAATATTCTGGAGAGCTTTACGAGGAGAGATCACCAAGATCGGGAACCACATCATGAGAAAGGTCATGCCCTCTTGGAAAGCACTTCGAAGTCCAAAGCACTGTTGATTGACTCTGGAGCTTCGAATCACATGATGGATGAAAAAGAATCCTTTTTATCCTTCAAGACTGGAAAATCCATCCCCATTCACATGGGAGATGACTCCACCATCATTTCCGAAGGACAAGGTACTGTAGATCTTGAAAATGGTTTTTTCTCTAATGTTTTGTATGTACCATCTCTAGCAGAAAATCTCCTTAGTGTCTATCAGATGACACATATAGGAGTGCCTAAGAGAGTCTCTTTCATCCCAAATGATGTTGAGATAATATAAATTTCATCCGGGAAACTCATTGCAAAAGGCCTTGCAAATCATCATGCAAAAGCCTATGAGTTCTCTCACTTTGTTGTGGATGCAAAGCCCACCGCTCTGCTAACTCATGGAAATGAGGTTAGTAGGCTATGGCATGAGAGGTTTGGCCATATTAATTTCAAATATTTGCAGAAATTACAGAAAAACTCCATGGTTGAAGGCCTCTCGGTCATCAAGGCAACCACGGGAATTTGCAAGGGCTATGT
This sequence comes from Pseudotsuga menziesii, assembly GCA_001517045.1. Taxonomy (NCBI): domain Eukaryota; kingdom Viridiplantae; phylum Streptophyta; class Pinopsida; order Pinales; family Pinaceae; genus Pseudotsuga; species Pseudotsuga menziesii. The sequence goes on along the minus strand of LPNX010180652.1, from coordinate 496,433 downwards.
GATTGGAAAACACCCTGAGCACAAGTTCGATCGGGGGAAAGCAAACCGATCTACAAGCATATTGGGGATGATACATTCTGATATCAGTGATCTAATGCCTATCAAATCCATGAATGGATCAAGGTACCTCCTTACTTTTATTGATGATTTTCCAAGGTATACATGGGTTTTCTTTCTCAAAAAGAAATCAGAAGTATGTGAAACATTTTCTGAATTGAAGGCCTTGATAAAAAATGCCTCTGGGCTTAAGATCAAGATCTTGAGATCTGATAAAGGAGGGGAGTATGTCAGTAATTATTTTCTGTACATATGCTCCCAAAGTGGTATTCAGGTCCAGCATTCAATTCCGTACACTTCCCAGCAAAACGGAGTAGCGGAAAGGAAGAACAGGTCTCTCAAGGAGATGACCACCTGTATGTTGGAATCTAAGAAGCTTGCTGCAAATTTGTGGGCTGAAGCCATGCATGCTGTAGAATACATTCATAACAGGGTTCCACATTCATCCATGAAATGGAATACCCCTTTTGAAGCATACTTCGAACAGAAGTCAGATGTGTCGAACCTACGGGTGTTTGGGTCCATTGCATGGGCCCAGATTCCGCTTGATAAAAGAAGGGCTTTGCAACCGCAAAGAATAGAATGTCTGTTTATTGGGTATCCTAATGAATCTAAGGGTTTCAAGCTACTCTATATCAATACCAAACAGATCATCATCGAGAGAAGTGTCAAGTTCGATGAGCCTCTTCAGGAGGTGGAACTAGTGAAGGAGAAAACTATTGATTTTCCTTTCTATTCTACTGATTATTTGGATGATAAAATTGGAGGTGATGACCCTGATTTAGATCCTATGATTTCTAATATCAGTGTGCAGCAATAATAATATGCTGAATCAGAACCTAAAGTGCAAAATCATCTTCCTACATGGGCCCGACAGACACTCTCCTCCGCAGGAGACAACATTGGAAATTCAGATGACACAAGGAGAACCCGGTCTGATTTCCAAAGAGCAGGTATTGTGTTCTCTTGTACTGATAATTTTCTGTCCAAAAATTGCTATTTGATGATTATTTCATATCCAAAATCCTACTACCATGATCGGAATGATCCGAGATGGCAAGTTTCCATGGATGAAGAGATGATTCTCTTCAGAAAAACACTACTTGGGAGCTAGTTTCTCATTAGAGGAAATTTCAACTCAAAATGGGCCTTTTAACTTTTATTCAAATTACATGTCATCATGTGTTAGCCAATGAAATTGCTTTAAATTTGAAATACCATATAGGTCTTAAACACTTTTTTAATATAAATTTGGGGATAGGTATCATAAAAAAAACTCCTTTTTTTGTTTGTATTTTTGACATATCTCCCTGTGTTTTTAATCAAATTTCGATTGGGAGAGCTCATTGGATGCGGAATTAAATTCCGCATCCAACGAGTACCCACTCGACATACTTTTGACGGACCCCACTACCCCAAAAACAAGAAATACCTGAAAAAATGGAATGATGATGTCATCATTCCATTTTTTCAGGTATTTCTTGTTTTTGGGGTAGCGGGGTCCGTCAAAAGTATGGAGAGTGGGTACTCGTTGGATGCATAATTTAATTCTGCATCCAATGAGCTCTCTCGATCGAAATTTGAGTAAAAACATAGGGAGATATGTCAAAAATACAAACAAAAAAGTAGTTTTTTTCTTTTCTTCCTCCAAAATTAATAAATAAAATTTTATTATTTTAACTATTATTTTATTAGTTCATTTTAGGAGGCCCATTTTGAGTTGAAATTTCCTCTAATGCTTCCTCCGGGAAGGAAATTGGTTCAATGCAATTGGGTGTTTCAGACAAAGGTTGCTGTTGATGGAAGCACCTGAAAATTTAAGTCAAGGCTGGTATAAAAAATTTTCTCTCAGGTCCAAGGAGTGGACTACCATGAGACCTTTGCACCAGTTGTAAAAATGGACTCCATCCGCCTTGTTTTGGCAATTTCAGCATCCAAGCACTGGGAGGTGTATCACATGGATGTTAACTCAGCCTTTTTGCATGGAGATATTCATGAGGATATTTACATGAAGCATCCTAAGGGATACATCACTGATCCATCTTTTTTTTGCAAGCTAAAGAAGTCACTATACGGGTTAAAACAGGCCCCAAGAGAGTGGTATTCCACAATGGATGCCTTCCTTCTCTCGCAAAACTTTTAGAGATGTAGATCCGATCCAAATGTGTATTTAAAGAAGCAAGATGGTCATATAATTATCATTTTTTTATATGTTGATGAATTACTGATCACAGGTACCACAGTTGCCTCCATTTCAGCCATCAAAATTGCTCTCCACAATGCCTTTGAAATGAGTGATTTGGGGCTTCTAAAACAATTTTTGGGGCTCGAAATCAAGCAAAATTCTGATGGGATTATGGTCAATCAGTCTAGATACATTTCAGACCTGTTAGGTAAGTTTAACATGGCTGAATTTAGGCTTGCACCATTCCCTTTCCTTTCAAGGATCAGCCTTGAAGAAGGAAAAAGCACACCTCCCATGGACTGCACTATCTATCGACAGCTGATTGGTAGCTTGTTGTAGGCCTGATATTTGTTATGTCATGAATTCTGTATCAATATACATGCAGCAGTATCATGATGTTCATTGGAAGGAAGCCAAGAAGATCCTTCAGTATATTCAGGGAACCAGGACCTACGACATTCACTATGCTGCAGACTCCGAGCTAGAGCTGGTTGGATACACAAATTCCGATTGGGTGGGTGATTCTATTGATCATAAGTCAACTTCTGGATATGTATTCATGTTTGGTGGTGGCCCCATTTTCTGGTCAAGCAAAAATTAGGCTGCCATAGCACTATCTTCAGCAAAGGTTGAGTATCAAGGAGTAGTGAATGCTTGCATCCAAGCAGTTTGGTTGCAAGGCATTCTTTCAGAGTTTGATCTTGGTAGTACTTTGTCCACTGTCCTCTTTTGTGACAATCAAAGTTCTATTAAGATATCCATGGATCCAGTTACTAGGTAGAGGACCAAGCATGTAGAGATTCACATTGACTACATCAAGGAGCTAGTGCATGACAGGACCATCATTCTGCAATATTGCCCGACTAATGACCAGATTGCAGACATCTTCACCAAGAGATTTTTAGAAAATAAGTTCGCTTACCTCCGTTCATTGTTGGGGGTGATTTCATTAGGGTGATTCAGACTACTTTCAGTGTTCATCTTGAGGGGGGGGTTTTCCCACTAGGTTTTGCCTCTTTTCCTCACTTAGTTTGTTTTGAGCATTGTTTCAGTTTTAGCATTGTACAGGGTAACCTATGGCCTTAGTTGATGGGGCCCTATCATTTTTATGCATTTTTGTTTTCTAACTCCTCCTAATTATATCTTAAGGGGGGGTGTTGGAGACATTTACCACCATACACACTCTTGCATGGCATCAGTTTTGGTATCAGTTCCTAGAGAAGAATGGCACCAAGGAGAGGACATGCACATGGAGCTCTAGTAGGACATGGTCGAGGAAGACAAGCTATGGATGAAGACACACAAAGGTAATTGAGACAACTCCAAGCTAGGATGGAGGCTATGCAGAGAAAAAATTCATGGAGTATAGATGCCAATGATGAAGAGGAATATTCTGAAGAAGAGCAAGAGGAGTTTTCTAAAGAAGTGAATATATTAAAGATGCTGGTAAAATCTACTAACATGCCTAAAGTATAAGTCCCCTTGTATGAATGAAATTTGAATGTTGAAGAACTCATGGACTAGATCAATGCACTAGAAAAATATTTTGATTTTGAAGATAAAAAGAAGGTGAAAAATGAAGCGACCAAACTGAAAGGATATGAAACCATTTGGTGGGGTGAACTTCAGATCCATAGGGAAAGAAATGGTAAGTCCAAAATCAAAACTTGGGATAAGTTGTTAGATAAAATTAAAAGTCAATTTATGCCTAAGCATTATCAGTTAGTTCTCATTAGTTATCTACATAATCTCAAACAAAATGGTATGACTGTTAAAGAATATACAAAAGACGTCTTTAGGATGAGTATTAGAGATGGAAAGATACAAGGAGACATTAAAAGAGTGGCTAGATATATAAATGGAATAAGGTATGAGATACAAGATGAGAACAACTTGTTGAATTTAAAAACTATTGAAGATGCTTATCAGGCAGCCTCAAGGGTAGAAGAGAAGCTACCAAGGAGACATAATTAGAAGAGTCGAGGGAAAAATACTGCAAGAGGGAAAGGATTGTTATATTTTTATCATTTAATCAATATGATCTAGGATCTTATCTAAGAGAATAACATGCACAAAAATAATCATAAGAGACAAGAGAAACAAAGAGTTTTCCTGAGGGAAACCACAAAGGAAAAAACCCTACAACTTCCTCAGAGATAGAATGAGAACCAATAGCAAGAGTAAAACCCAAAAACAAAAAGATGATCTCCGACAGTTGTTCTCTCTCTCACTTATGTGAGCTCCTCTTATCTCACTCATGCACTATAGTTGACTGAGTGTGTGTTTCAAATAGAGAGTCTCACTCTCTATTTATACTTGTTTTCCACTTGACATTTACTCTACAGGGCCGACTTCTATAGGAGAGTCTAATAACCTTAATACCCCTCAACTATGGAGAATATTTCCCCGACTTACAATGGAGGGTTAACCTCAATGAATTTACATGACTTTATTATATTAATTACTCTCCCGATCGAAGGAACAAACATCTCCTTTGGGGTACAATGAAATACAATATAAAATATACAAGTGAATACATTCTAAAGTTACAAATACATCAACACTCCCTCTTAACTAGGAAGGTATTCTCTTGACACAGTTCATGAGAAAAAGTCTTCATTACTGGATCATCATCAAAGTTGTATCATCATTATTACTTCTTCCACTATCTCGAGCAAATGGTGCTATCTCTCAAATCTACTCGTCATAGGAAGTTCTACAGATCCATCCTTTCTGGATGTAGGCCTAGCCTCCATGTAGGTCTTCACATATCCAACACTTATACTAGAAAATGGGAGGAAACAATCCTTTTACCATGTCATAAAGGCACAACACTTATATCTGACCATGGTAGGAACCATTCTTGCCACCATGTCAGAAATACACATCACTTACATCTGGCCATTGGAGGAACCAATCCTGCCACCATGTTAGAAAGGCACAACACTTACATCTGACCATGGGAGGAACTAATCCTGCCACCATGTCAAAAAGGCACAACACTTACATCTGACCATGGGAGGAACCAGTCCTGCCACCATGTTAGAAAGGAACAACACTTACATCTGATCATGGGAGGAACCAATCCTGCCACCATGTCAGAAAGGCACAACACTTACATCTGACCATGGGAGGAACCAATCCTACCACCATGTCAGAAAGGAACAACACTTACATCTGACCATGGGAGGAACCAATCCTACCACCATTTCAAAAAGGATTCCAAACTCATCACTTCCACTTAGAAGGATCCTCGATCTGATGAACACCAAGCTTCTCTTTGAAGTACTCAAACTTCAAATAGCGGAGAAAGTAGCAACATATTTTTCCTTGGCTGTACTCAATGACACACATGACTGCTTCCTACTAAACCAAGAGATCACACCTGCTCCCATACTGATGTAGCACCCTGAAGTGAGCTTCCTATCAATGGCACTTCCTGCCCATTCTGAATCCACATAACCCTCCACATTAATCTTCTGATTCACTTCATATTTGAGCCCATAGTCAACTATACCCTTCATGTACCTCAGAATATGCTTTGTATAAATTAGGTGAACATGTCTTGGATCCATCAGGAACTAGCTCAATGTGTTCATAGAAAAGCAAATATATGGTACCATGTTCGTCAGGTACATCAATGACCCAATCATCTGGAGATTCATCATAGCATCAACTGAATCTGATGAAGCATCACTCAATAGCTTCAGGTCCGATGCCATAGATGTGGTCATGGCCTTGCATTCCATCATCCAGAACCTCTTCAGGATATCTACTGCATACTTCCCTTGTCCCAGGAAGATTCCATCTATGTTCTGCCACACCTCCATGCCTAGAAAGTAGTGCATCATACCCAAGTATTTCATCTCAAACTCGGCAGCAAGATTCCTCTTCGTGTTAGCAATCAACCCATCCTCACCTATCAAAAATAGGTCATCCATATAGAGTAGGATTATCACTGGGTTCACTTCCTCAAAAATATAGTAAAGGTTGGAATCCACTTTACTCTTGGTAAATCCCAATCTAGATAGGAAGCTATCAATTATGTCGTACCATGTCCCGGGTGCATGTTTCAAACTATACATGGCCTTATTCAATGTGCACACATGTGTCTCAAAACTGAGTGGTTTCTCCACATACACTTCCTCTTCTACTACACCATTCAATAACGTTGTCTTGGCATCCATCTGGTGTGTCTTCCATTTCATTACTGCAACCAAAGCAAGTACTGATCTGATGGAAGTGTATCTAGATAGGTGCAAAATTATTTTCATAATCTATCTCTTCTTTTTGGGAGAAGCCACATGCCACAAATCTTTATTTATATTTCTCTATGCTGCCATCTGTAGCAAGCTTGATCTTGTAGATCCATTTGGAAGTTACAATAGACTTCCCTTCTGGTCTTGGGACCACATCCCAAACATCATTCTTCATGATTGATTGGTACTCCTCGATCATAGCATTCTTCCATTCTTTCTTTTTCGCTGCTTCTTCATAGTTGGAAGGTTCTTTATCAATGATGTCACATAGTAGGGCTACATAACTGGAGTAGGACCTAGTTCTCTTCCTTTCTCTATGCATTTCTTCTGAAGCCCCATATCTCTCTACACCTTGGATAGTCTCTCGTACCCATGCAGGTTTCCTCTTCTAAGGATTCTTCTCCTAGGTTGGATCTATAGGTTCCTGAGGTTCTTACATTTCTATATCTTCTTCTGGAGTTGCATGATTCATAGTTGTATCTCGGATCCTGGGTACTTATATTTCTTCAATGTTTTCAAGAGGTCTCTTTCTGGATTTGTTGTAAGCTGAGTCTTCATCAAAATTCACATCCCTGCCAATGTCAATCTTCTTGAATCTTGGGAAATATATTCTGTAAGCTTTCAAGCTTTCACTATATCCCACAAATATACCCTTCTTTCCTGAAGGATCTAACTTCATCTTCTTTTCTTTTAGAGTGTGTATGTACACTAGATAACCAAATATTCATAGATGGTTGACTTCTGGTTTCTTACCAGAGAAGAATTATTTTGGTGTCTTGTTCTATGTGGAGTACGGTCCTGTACATACACAGTTGTCCTAGAAGGTTCTTCCCATAGATGCATAGGAAGATCTTGATCATGAAGCATTTCCCTTACTGCTTCCATAATTGTTTTATTCTTCCTTTTTGCAACCCCATTCTATTGTTGATTATATGGAATAGTGAACTCACTCTTAATCACTAACTCTTGGCATAATTCTTTGAATTCAACTGATGTGAATTCTCTGCCATTGTCTGATCGAAAGGTCTTGATGTTCTTCTCTGTGTGGTATCGATCAAGGCTTTGAATTCCTTGAATTTACTGAATACTTCATCCTTGATTTTCAAGAAGTATATCCATGTCTTCCTAGAAAAATCATCAATGAAAAAAACATAATATACATACCCATTCAATGAACTAGATGAAATCGAACCGCATACATCAGAGTGGATGATTTCCAAGATTTCTTTTTCCTTTCTCTCGCTACTTGGAAATGTCTTATTTTTTTTTCTTTCCCTTTACACATTCTTTTCAAATTCCTTCATGCTTTGCCTGGATTTCTGGAATACCTTCAATAGCTTTTCTTGCAAGTGGCAGTTCCCTATAGTGCACATGTGCAAGCCTTCTATGCTAAAGTTCACTTGGCTTTACTAAGTCATGGACCAAGCTTGTTCTGGTTGGCCCTTTAATTTGTATAATCCTCCATCTTGCTCTCCAATCACTACTGCATCATCTATAGTATTCCCCTTTGGCCACATAAGGACTTGTCCATCTCCAAATTAAACCCTCATACCTTTTACATCCAATGCAGATATGGAGAGAATATTCTTCTTTAGTCCTGGTACAAACATACATCCTTCATCTTCATAGATTTTCTAGAGTCTAGCTTATAGGAGGATTCACCACTACCTTTTATGGGATACCAGTAGTCATACCTAAGTTTTACTTTATGGGGTGAATCATGTTCAGATAGTTTCATAACAGATTCTTTGAATCCCGTCATATGTTTAGAATCCCCACTATCTATGAGCCAATCATTGCTTCCATGTGTAATAGTCCTCGTGAGGGAAGAAATCAAAACATACTTTTCATCACTTGAAGAATCTTCATTTTCTTCTTTGAATCTCTTCCTAGGAGGTTCATCATCCTTTGGAGTGTGAGCATGATGTTTTATTTTGATGTCCTTTTTCTTGTGGTAGCTACCTCTATTTCTGGGACAATCTTTGGAAAAGTTTCCTTTCTCATCACAGGTATAACATCTGAGTTTAGATAAATATTTTCTATATATTCTAGGGATATATTTTTAGTGAGAATGCTTACGTTTGGGATGATGGTGGTCCTTTTTGAATTTCTATGTGTGCTGTGAGAGCTTTATCTTCACTTCCCATCTTTTCTTCTTGAGCTACTATCCGAGCTTCCTCTCGTGATCATTCCTCCCACAACCTACTGAAAGTGATTAACTTTATTCTAGCACAAATTCCTTGATTGAAGGAGTACCATGACCTAGGGAGTGTAGAAATAATAGATCAATTCTATGTTCAATGATGCTAAGAAGAAGCACAATGATGCTAAGAAGAAGCACAGGAAATAGATCTTGCTACTAAGAATTCTCACAAGCATACACATGAAAAATAGAGAGAAGAAAAGAGACTGAAAAGAGAAAGAAAAGAGGGTATATTGGTGTGTATCCTTCCATTTAATAATGATGAATAATAGTGTACATAAATATTACATCCCTCATAGAAAAATTGAATTGTATGGAAACAACTCATAAAGCTCAAAAAGGATAACTTACCAAAATATAGCAAACCCCCATAGGTGGCTAAAGCACTTCCCAAATCTATCAAGGACCTCACAAGTTGGAAATAGCACGAGTGAGTTTTCAAGGAGATGGAAAAAAAATGATAATACTAGAAAATGGAGAAAAACTAATGGAGGATGGGTTGGAAACAAAGCTCCCAGTTTCCTAGTTGACTGGATTTTATCTTATACATAGAAAAACAGAAAAAGCAGAAAAAGTAGAATAAATCATGTATTGACTTTAAGGTGCAAGTGGATGCCAACTAATTAAGCTAGTGGGTGAATGATTAATCAAATAATGATTAATTATTTTATCCTAAGTTGTGAGTGGGTTTAATATATTCCAACAGGGAGACCATTCAAGGTGGTCATCACAATTTCTCCATTCTCTACTTCTTCTTCTACTTCTTCAAGATGTTCTTTGATTTGAAACACCCTTGTAAAGTATGACTGTATGGTCTCTTCATTCTGGATCTTTACATTCTTCAACTGGTTTCTCAAAGTCATCTTCTGATTTATCTTCTTCCCTTCAAATATCTTGGTCAAGGAATCAAAAATCTCTTTATGTGTATTTAGGGAAGACACCTGTGGTATAAGGTGATCCTTGATATAATCAGAAATAATCCTCTTGGCCTTGACCAAGTTCTTATTGTGTAAGGATTTAGCCTCATCTCCCTCTGGAACTAGAACTTCTTCACTTATTTAGGTGTCCAATTCATTTTCTTCAAGAACCAGTGAGATCCTATACCTCTGCAGACTCCTTAGACCCCATGGACCATTTTTGTACCTTTGATGTTTCCAAGATCATCCCTAAATACATGTAAAAATTTCCATATGCGACTTTTAAACCCTTTCTCGCGTATATACGTGGGCTTGACCCCTAAAACCTTGTACATCAGGATGTGTGCAAAAGGCCAAATTATTTTGGAGTTTTCCTTGATGTGGATCCGACTCACTTGTCTCTTGGCCTTCCATATTCCTTGAGATTGCTCGGATTTGACCCTTCATTACCCCATTGAAGAGCTATACAAGGAACCCTTTGCATACAATGAAGGCATGAGGAATTGAGAGCAAGAGAACTATAGTCCATTGTTGTCGGAGCTTATACTTGAGTCTGCATCCCTTTGTCCCTTGGAGCACTTTTGTGTTCTTCCCAAGCTTGCCTTTTTCCTGTGAGCTTGATATCGAGAGATGGAGGATTGAAGTGGTGGAGGCCCAAGTGGGGGACTCAGTTTCTCTGATTCACAGACGTGCCAATATAGGTTGTCTCTATTGTAATCTCTGTTTTATATTAATAGAAATATCTTTTCCTATCCAATAATGTGTATTTGAATGAATATTTGATCCATGGATGATTTCAAATGCTTATATATTATTGATTATATATGCTAGAGTAGGTCTAACATGATTATATATAGCATGCTTGTCTTGTTTATTGAATGTTGAGGAAGTAATTAATCAATTCAAGTTGGAGTTGAAAATCTCAACGGGGATCTATAATCAACCGTCCAGAATAAGGTACGAATCAAGATCCTTTAGTGTTAGATATTTGGTTTGTCTTGCTTATAGGAAAGGATTGATTTCTAGAGTCAAGCTGTCTATTGTGGTACCCCAAGCCATAGGAATTTCTCTCCATAACAAAATTGGTGACTCTGCTGGGGAGTTCCTAGTAGTTGTCCTTTGGGGGTTTTTTATCGGCATTCAATGTTCTTGAATTGCTCCGATTTCTCTATTTCTGAGTCGGGTCTAGGGGCATGTTTTCCTGGTAGTGTCTGATTGGTGTGAATTTTGTCTCAGCTTATCTGTTTGCCTTCATTTTTATACATTTTTCTTCCTGCATGCGAGTTTTTAACTCACAGTCGCGTGTACACGCAGTTTTGACTGCTATATCTGCGAACATACGTGGGTTTTCTACATACAGTCGCATATGCCCAGAGTTTTTCAATTTAGAGGAAGATTGATTGTTGCTGGGTGAATTTTGATGATTGCTGAGTCTCCTTTGATACTGCTAGAGTCTGTATACACCTCTGTTTCTTACCAGAGGCACCTTTTTTAGGGTAATTTTTTTTTTAAGAATGTTCTTGTCATTTCATTTTCTATTTTTTGTTTTGGGGTTAGTTCATTAGAGTTCTTTTACCTTATTACTTTGTGTGAGTGCTATTTGATTGTGCTTGCAGAGTCTGGGGGTGGTAGAATCATTCTTTTGCTTTTCTATCTCATTTTTATTCAAAAAATCCAAAAATATTTGCTTCTTTGCATCATTATGCATTGCACTTTGCACTTTGCATGGTACTTGCACTAGATTTGATTAGAGAAGCATTAGTCAGGTTTTCATATAGGAATGATTGCATTTGTCATTTGAAGAAAATTTTTCATTTCACGTAGTAGCATTCCCTGTTTTTCATTCGACACAATGCATTTGCATTGATTGTTAGGTGTGCATTTTACTTCATGTTGCGTCATAACACCATTGGTTGCACGGTTATCTACCTTTTTTGAGTAATAAAGCCAAATAAAATCAACGCTTAATTAAAATGGATTACACTATTTTCTTTGATAGGGTACACCAACAATATTAGGTTTTAGGGTCTTGGAATAGTTCATTGTGAGTAAATTATCCAAGACCACTAAACAACAACATGTGTGTGTCTGTTTAGGTGAGAGTGTTAAATTCCTTGATATAATTAGTGTTTCTCAGAATCCTCCTCTTACAAGGGAGTTAAGCATGAGTCAGTGTGAGCAATTATTGATTGGGATGACCCCTAGTCATAACTGAGTAGCACTAGACATATTTCCAGGATTGTATTCGTACTTGGGGGCTCTGTCGAGATTTTCGGGATTTGCAACCCTGCCCATATGGTAAATCCCGCCTACAACTATTCGCTTGAGAATTGATTATATTGAGGTGATCTTAGTTTCCTTACCTAGGTTATTAAGGGGGTACTTTGTAGGGGTTATTTTGTAGCTGTCCCGGCCAGGTCGGGGTCGAACAGCATAGGCGCTATATGTGTTGAAGCTGAGGGCCACAATAATTGGTTACAAACCTCTACTTGTTGTGTATGGGAGTCTCAAGCCTCTCCTAGGTGAGACATACCTACTTCATTTGAAATATCAGATATCCTACGCTTGTTTTCTTGTCATTGGCTTTAGATTATATTGGTGTATGCTCGGTGCACGTTAGCTTGCTTAGGTTTTACGTAATTAGAGAGTACTTTTCATTTTTTGAGTCATTGTGGATTTAGGTGTGGAACCTCGTTGTTATCATCGAATAGCAAGAATTCTGCCTTCTATATCTCCTCCTCCTTTGGGAGAGAGAAGCAGACGGTCCAGGCGGACTACTTCTCACATTGATTCACACACGATGGGAGATCATGAAGATGAAATTACTGAGCTACCTTCTTCACTTCATGATGTTGAAGAAGAAGAGCCTACCCTTACATATGATCCTTCACCTGATATACCTACACACTCTGGGTATGATCCTTCATGTGATATACCTACACACTCTGGGTATGATCCCTCATCCACAGGTCGTCGGTATTGGATGCCAGGTGACGAGACTCATCATGAACCTACGAGCACTAGTTATGTTAGTGATTATATGTCTCGTATTCCTGCACATGACTTAGTACCACATACCGAGTCAGATTTTGAACCTAACACTATGCCTGGGGGCATTCCTAGTCAATTCCATGTGGAGATATTTGGGAACACGAGTCACATTGCACCCTCCATCCCAGTGGTGGAAGTCACATCACATGTTCATCCTAGACCTAGTGCTAGTAGTCCTATTCAGATACCAAAACCAAGACAAGTGACGGTAGGGAATACCACTTACATAGTTTCACATGTCCCTTCATCCTCTATTCCTAGTTCTTCGAATGCTATTCCTCCCCATCATTCACATGGTCCTTCAGGATGGAATGTTGCTATGAGTCATGTGCGTACTACTGCTACTCATGTAGTTGTGTCTCAGAGTCAAGTACCTCCTGTTGTCTCAGGAGGGCGTATTCTTACTTCTGGAGTTCATATTCCTACTTCTAGAACGTCTATTCCTACCTATGGAGTTTCTCATGGGACTTCTTATGGACCATATTATGGACCGTAGTATGCATAGAGTTATTCACCTTATGGGTACGGGTATCAACAACCTGCTTACTCCCTAAATTATGGCTTTGTAGCCCCAAATAGTCAAGGTACACCACATTATGGTGCTTCCATGCCACCCTACATGGGTCAAACAGGAGGAGGATACTATGGCCATGGCCATGGTGGTTACGGTAATCAGTCCTACATGAACCAAAATTATCATGAAGCATCTCATAGACCTCTTCAACCTAGGCTCCCTTTCCTCGCAACGTTAAATTTGCCTCACTTGTTGAGACTAACGAACGATCCGGTATCTTATGACCCGGCTTGGCCGGATGTCCCTACGAAGCTTCCCTCTGAAATTCCCAAAATTGAGGGCAAACCAAGAGAATATCCTAGTGAACATGTTACTACATTTCACCTTTGGTGCTCTTCTAATTCCTTACATGAATATTCGATCTGTTTAAGGCTATTTCAATGCACCCTTATAGGGCCTGCAGAGAAATGGTACATAGAGTTACCTAGGGGGGCATTCACTTTGTTCGATGACCTAGATATGAATTTTCTCAACCATTTCCAGATACCAGTGCATTACGATGTTGGTATGGAACTCTTGTCGACATTTCGACAAGACAAAGCCACGCATATCTCGAATCATATCCAAGAGTGGCATAGACGAAAGAGATTGATTAAAGCCTTCATACCGCTGGAGTTTCTCCTTGAGTGGTTCCTTAAGTTGTTACTACCTTATATAGTGAAGGATGTTTCTACATCCAGAGTTCAGAACGAGGAAGAAGCCATTTTTAGGGCGCAGGAATTGGATTTGATTTATGCTCAATCCGGTTCGTTATATGAGATCATTCCTAAGGCTCCGCATTCTAGTTTTGACCCTAAGATCAAACCTGGACCACATGTCTATGGCATTGTTCAGTGTATGAGTACCAAACCTGTGGATTCGGTTGTGAAATAGGTCAGTCAATTGTCTATCAACCAATCTACCTCGGGACAAGCCATGGCTTCGTCTCAACCCACCTAAACGGCGAGTGTGCTTTGGGTACAATCGTTGGACCAGAAGGGTAACCATCAACTTAGAATTAATCAGAAGAAGGGTAAAAACAATCATAAGGGTGGGAATAAGAATGAAAATGCCAATTCTAATGACAAGAACGCCCGAAATTTTGGGGGGGACAAGCAGCCTAAACATAAGGTTAAGTTTCCTTGCAAGTTGTGTAAGGATGACCACCTCACTCACTCATGCCCTCGGATAGAAGAAGCCTCGAGGTTCATAGCGCAGGGCTCAGCTATGCTGACTAACCATTTACCTCATAATCAAAATATGAACTTGAGGACCCATGATCATTCTGGTGGGGATCAAGATCCATCGGAAGCTACTAGTGGTCATGGTTGCATCAATATGGTGCATGCTACTAAGGTTGTGACTCATGCGAAGGACTATGGTTCATCACAACCAAAGCTTTGAAAGGAACATGATCCACTTGAGAGTCCTTTGCGTATTCAAAAGCTTATGGATAAACCTAAAGTTGCACCTCGCATTCCTAAGGGATTCCTTAAGTGTTCGGGGCACAATCCTAATGCCCGAGCTGCCCAAAACTATTCTGTTGTCGAGGATTTGGGCCACACTCCTTGTGCGATGTCTGCACTCGAAGTACTTCAGAGTTGTCCTTCGCAAAGGAAAGCTTTGCTTTCTGCTCTTGGTGTTAACGATGATAATTCTTCTTCTGTCATCAAATTTGAAACCACGGGACTACAGCCTCACTTGCCTTACTATGTGTCTCTCTTGATTCATGTAGAATGTCTTAACATGATCGTCAAATGCACTGTGATTGATGAAGGTGGTGTTGCTTCCGTGATGTCTTTGGCATGTTGGAAGGGTTTGGGTTCCCTCGAGTTGTCTAAATCCACTACCATGTTGACTACTTTTGATGGTAGATCGTTTCGACTACACGATATTCTTCCTTCTCTTAAGGTCCATTTGAGAGGGAAGACTGTTGCGATAGAGGTCGAGGTGGTTGATGCATCCCTTGACTACAATTTGTTGCTAGGTAGGAATTGGATGTATAGTATGCAAGCCGTAGCTTCTTCTCTATTTTGATTTGTATGCTTTTCGTTTCATGGGAAGATAGTTATGATTGATCAAACGTCATTGAAGAATCTGCCTGTTACAACATCTTCGGGAGCTTCTATCCCGATTGTCGTGCACTCTCAGCCGACAACTAGGAGTGTGGGTTTTGGCATGTATCCATCCCTTATGGTAAGCTTTAGTTGTCCTGCCCCTGTTCTTATGATTGGGTCTAGTTATGGTGAGGCTTCGTCATCAGTGAGATCGGTGTCTTTTCGGACAACCCATATGGAAGATCCTTGGATTATTCCTACACCGAGTCCTTCATGTGAGCCCATCGAAACAGACATGCCACTGCCTGCAACTATGATAGCATATAAATCTAATATTGAATGTGTTGTAGAGCCTAGCCCTTCCTCTTCGTGGATGGAGGAGGAGGACCCATATGTGTTTCCTGCATGGGTAGTTTAGTCTTCTCATGCACATGACTGACTTGATAGTGTTTTTCCTTCAGATGAAGCTATTATTGAGGCCATGTCTGGGGTTGAGCCACCTTGGGAAGAGTTGCATCATAGATCTTATTTTCTCCCTGAGCTTGACCGTTTGGAATATGAGGATTTTATGGTAGTGAGAGAATTGGTAGTCCCGTGGTTCTATTAATCTCTCCTGGTCTAATGGCTGATGGAAACATGGAAAATATATCTCCTACCATTCCTATCAATATCTCTCGCGATCCTGGCAAGATTGAGAATGTCTATATTGGGGCAGAATGTTCCCATGTTGAGATTCAAGAGTATACCGAGATATTCAAATAATTTCATGATGTATTTGCTTAGTCATACAAGGAAATTTTAAGTATCAACCCTCGCATTATTGAACATGAGATTAAAACTTATCCCAATGCTAAGCCTGTTCGACAACACTTGTGTGCGGTGAATCCTAGGAAAGCACCCACAATTAAGGGTAAGATAGAAAAGCTGTTGAATGTTGGTTTTATCTATCTCGTTCCCTTGATGGAGTGGGTTTCAAACCCCGTTCCGGTTGATAAGAAGTAGAGAATGATCCGTATATGCACTAATTTCTGTGACTTGAATCGTGCTTGTCCTAAGGATAATTTTCCCACGCCATTTATTGATCAAATTTTGGATGAGTGTGTGGGAAGCGATGTATTTTACTTTATGGATGGATTTTTTGGATACAATTAGATACAGATCAAACCTGAGGACCAACATAATACTGCCTTTATTTGTCCTTGGGGTACCTTTGCATATCAAAAGATGCCTTTCGGCCTTAAAAACGTCGAAGCCACTTTTCAACGGGCTATGACCTTGATCTTCAATGATCTCAAATTTATTATTGAAGTCTTTTTGGATGACCTTGCTGCTCATTCTCGTATGAGAATGCCTCATTCCTTTCATTTGAGATTAGTGTTTGAAAGGTGCTGCCATTACTTGGTCAAGTTAAATCCTCACAAGTGCATCTTTTGCATGAAGTCTGGTCACTTATTAGGGTTCATTTTCTCCAAGGAGGGTATAAGAGGTGACCCTTTGAAGGTTGAGGAAATACTTCAATGTCTCCCTCGATAAACATTAGACATCTTCAATGTTTGCAAGGCATGGAAAACTTCTTACAGAGATTCGTCGTGAACTTTTCCAATTTGACTAGAGGCTTTATGCATATTTTGAAGAAGGACGCTACCTTTTGCTGGGATGAGTGAGAGCAGGATTCCTTTGATGTGCTTAAGCGAGCCTTAGCATCGGCCTCGATGATTAGTCCACCCTGTTGGTTTTTACAACATTAAGCTAGCATATCATTAGGATCTTTAACTGAGAGAACAACAACCACAACAATCAAACACAAGAGACAATGAACATAGTGTTTTTCCTCAGGGAAACCATAAATGGATAAAACCCTGTAACTTCCTCAGAGATAGAATCAGCACCAAAGTGAAACCCAAAAACAGTAAGACAATCTCCCAACAGCAGCAAGCTCTTTCCTCTAGCCCCAATGTCTTTCTCTTCCTCAACTATGCACTACACTTGAGTGTGTATAAGTTGTGTGCTAAATAGAGAGTCCAACTCTCTATTTATACTAATATCAACATGAATAAAAACCTACTAGGGAAAACCTCTCTAGGAGAGTCAAATAACCCTAGTACCCCAGAACTGCGGGGACTTTAACCCTTAGACAATAGGAGGGTTACCCATATTGACTTGACATGAATTGTTTACATTGTTGATTCTCCCGATTGGAACATCGGGGCATGAAATGACATAAGAACATCCTGGAGTAAACATCAGGTTACAATAGATAAGAAATACAAGTGAATACATTCCTAAGTTACAATTACATTAACACTCCCTCTTAACTAGGAAGGTATTCTCTTGACACAATTTTCATCACTGGTCTTTTCTGTGGGTCTTCTTGTCATCTGCATGTTCAAGTCATCGTCGTCTTCAAGTCTTATTTGTCTTCAAGTCATCTTCGTCTTTGGATCTGGATTATCACTCGATCTGGATCATCATCACTAAATCATCTTTGTAGCATCATTCCTGGATCTGGATCATCACTCGATCTAGATAATCTCTGGAGCATCATCTTTGGATCTGGATCATCACTCGATCAAGATCATCTCTGCTGGATAATAAATACTAAATATTCATAGGTGCTATCTCATGATTCTTCTCGTCACAGGAAGTTCTACAGAGCCAACCCTTTTTCATGTTGGATGTAGGCCTAGCCACCATGTAGGTCTTCACCCAACACTTACATCTGATCATGTAGGAACTAACCTATAATCATATCAGAAAGGAATGACCAACACTCACATCTGACCATGTGGTAACAAAGCCCACAACCCTATCAGAAAGGCCCAGCACTTACATCTGATCAATTAATGATCGAAGAAATTCCTAGCACTTACACTTGGCCATGCGAGGAACCAATCCTCCATGCCAAAAGGCTCTTGCACTTATATCAGATCAACCAATGATTGAAGAAAGGAACACCACTTATATCTGATCAATACATGATCAAAGAAAGGCTCTGCACTTACATTCAACACATACAAGGAACCAATCCGTCTGCATGTTCAAAAAGCCGTGCACTCACATCTGACTTGGGAGGAACCTAATCCTTTAACCATGATAGAATGGCTCAACCCTTATATCTGACCTGCTTGTTAGAATGGCTCTCTCAGTCCTAGATTGAGTGTTCTTGGTAACTGACCAGGTACCTCCATTCCCAAAATGGAATTCAGCACTCATATCTGACATGGAAGGAACCAATCCTCTCACCATTATAGAATGGCTTAACCCTTACATTTGACTTTCTTGTCAAAATGGATATGGGACTCATCACTTTCCCTTGGAGGAAACCTCGATCTGGAGAACACCAAGCTTCTCCCTGAAGTACTCGAACTTCACCCATGCCATTGGCTTTGTCAACACATTAGCTATCTGTTCCTCCATCGCAACATACTGGAGCTTCACTGCTCCCCTCTACACCATATCCCTGATATAGTGATACTTGATCTCAATATGCTTCGACTTGTCATGGAACACTGGATTCTCTGACAACTTCACGTAACTCTAGTTGTCACAATGTATACAAGTAGCATCCATCTCAAGATCAAATAAATCAGACAGTAGCTTCCATAGCCATACTTCCTCACAACTAGCTGAACAAGTTGTGACATACTCTGCTTCAGCTGTACTTAGTGCCACACAGAATTGCTTCCTGCTAAACCAAGAGATCACACCTGATCCCATATTGAAGCAACACCCTGAAGTGCTCTTCCTATCGATGGAACTTCCTGCCCAATCTGAATCAACATAACCCTCCAGGTTAATCTTCTGATTCACCTCATACTTGAGCCCATAATCAATTGTACCCCTCAGGTACCTCAGAATATGCTTTGCATCAATCAAGTGAACATTTATTGGATCCGTCAAGAACTGGCTCAAGGTGTTCATAGCAAAGCAAATGTTTGGTCTCATGTTCGTCAGGTACATCAAGGACCCAATCATCTGACGATACATCGTAGCATCAACCAACTCGGATGAATCATCGCTCAATAGCTTCAGGCTCGATGCCATAGGTGTGGCCATAGCGTTGCAGTCCATCATCCCAAACCTCTTCAGGATCTCTACTACATACTTCCCTTGTCCAAGGAAGATTCCATCCACACTCTGCCACACCTCCATACCTAGAAAATAGTGCATCATACCCAAGTCCTTCATTTTGAACTCGGCAGCAAGCTTTCTATTCGTATCAGCAATCAACCCATCCAAACCTATCACAAATAGATCATCTACACACAGTAGAAGCATCATGGGGTTGCCATATTCAACCTTGTAGTAAATCTTGGAATCTGCTTTACTCTTGGTTAAGCCCAAGCTGGATAGAAAGCTGTCAATTATACCATACCATGTCCTGGGTTTCTGTTTCAAACCATACAGGGATTTCTTCAGTATGCACACATGAGACTCCTTGTCATGTGTCTCAAACCCAAGTGGCTGTTCTACATACACTTCTTGTTCTACTACACCATTCAAGAAAGCAATCTTGATATCCATTTGGTGTGTCTTCCATTTCATTACTGCAACCAAAGAAAGTACTGATCTGATGGAATTGTATCTATCTGCAGGAGCAAAGGTTTCTTCATAATCTATTCCTTCCTTCTCTAAGAAGCCACGAGCCACAAATATTGCCTTATATTTCTCTATGCTACCATTCGCAACATGCTTGATCTTGTAGATCCATTTGGAAGTTACAACTAACTTCCCTTCTGGTCTTGGTACAACATCCCAAACATCATTCTTCATGATTGATTGATATTCTTTGATCATTGCATCCTTCCATTC
This sequence comes from Pseudotsuga menziesii, assembly GCA_001517045.1. Taxonomy (NCBI): domain Eukaryota; kingdom Viridiplantae; phylum Streptophyta; class Pinopsida; order Pinales; family Pinaceae; genus Pseudotsuga; species Pseudotsuga menziesii. The sequence continues at coordinate 476,339 of LPNX010180652.1, read as the reverse complement.
TTTCTATTCTACCGCTTCTTCATAAGTGGAAGGTTCTTCTTTGATAAAGTCACATCGTAAGGTTACATATCTGGAGCAAGATTTCATTCTCTTTCTTTCTCTGTGATTCTCTTCTGGAGCCCCATATCTTTCCGCACCTTGGATAATTTCACGTACCCAAGCAGGTTTCCTCTTATGAGGATTCTTTTCCTGAGGTGGATCTACAAGTCTTTGTGGTTCTTCAAGTTCTCGATCTTCTTCGTGAATTTCTTCATTAATGGTTGTATCATGAATTTTGGGAGCTTCGGATTCTTCAGGTTCTTCCACGGATCTCTTTCTGGATTTGTTGTAAGCTATGTCTTCATCAAATGTTACATCCCTTCTCATGTCGATCTTCTTGTATCTTGGGAAGTATATTTTGTAATCCTTCGAGATTTCAGAGTATCCCACAAATATTCCCTTCTTTCTTGAAGGATATAGTTTTGTTCTCTTTTCTTTTGGAATGTGTATGTATACTGGACAGCCGAATATTCTGAGATGGCTGACTTTTGGCTTCTTACCGAAGAAGACTTCTTCAGGAGTCTTGTTCTCAAGTACTCTGTGTGGAGTACGGTTTTGTACATACACCGTTGTTCTGGCTGCTTTTGCCTATAGGTGCATAGGAAGATCCTGATCATGAAGCATTTCCTGATCATGAAGCATTGCTCTTGCATCTTCCATGATGGTTCTATTCTTCCTTTCTGTAACTCCATTCTGTTGCGGATTGTAAGGAGTGGACAACTCCCTCTTAATCCCTGATTCTTTGCATAAATCTTTGAATTTATTCGATGTGAATTTCCTGCTGTTATTTGATCAAAAGGTCTTGATCTTCTTTTCTGTGTGGTTTTTGATTAAGGATTTGAATTCCTTGAATTTGCTGAAAAATTCATCTTTGTTCTTCATGAAGTAAATCCATGTCTTCCTAGAAAATTCATCAATGAAAGAAACATAATATACATACCCGCTTAGTGAGCTTGATGACATTGGTCCACATACATCGAAGTGGATGATTTCCAAGATTATTTTTGCCTTGCTTTCGCTACTTGGAAATGTCTTCTTTGTATTCTTCCCCTTTGCACATCCTTTGCAGACCCCTTCATGTTTTGCTTGAATTTCTGGAAGACCTTCAATAGCTTTGCTTGCAAGTGGTAGTGCTCTATAATGCACATCTGCAAGCCTTCTATGCCATAGTTCATTTGTCTCTACTGTGTCATGGACCATATCTTGTTTTGGATGGCCCTTCAGCTTGTATAAACCTCCTTCTTGTTCTCCAATCACTATTGCATCATTAATAGTCTTTCCTCTTGGCCACATGATGACTTGACCATCTATGAATGCAAACCTTATTCCTTTTGCATCCAGTGTCGATATGGATAGAAGATTCTTCTTTAATCCTGGTACAAATAGAACATCCTTCATTTTCATAGAATTTCCAAAGTATAGCTTGTAGGAGGATTCACCACTACCTTTTATAGTATATTGGTAGTCATCCCCAAGTTTCACCTTATGAGGTGAATTATGTTCGGATAGTTTCTGAAAGGATTCTTTGAAACCCGTCATGTGTTTGGGAGCCCCACTATCAATAAGCCAATCTTTGCTTCCATGAGTGACAGTTCCCGTGAGAGTGAATATCAGAACATATTCATCTTCACTTGAAGAGTCTTCACTTTCTTGTTTTACTCTCTTCCTAGGAGGATCATCATCCTCAACAGTGTGAGCATGATGTCTTTTTTTTGAGTTCTTCTTCTTCTTGGATCCATTCTTATTCTTGGGACAATTTTTAGCGAAGTGTCCTATTTCATCGCATGTATAACATCTAAGTTTGGATGGATCCCTTCTCATAAAGTTATTTTTCTGATGAGAATGCTTACCTTGGTGATGATGATTTTCCCTTCTTCCTTTCTTGGAGTGTACTATGAGAGCTTTACCTTCACTTCCCATCTTCTCTTCTCGAGCAGATATCCGAGCTTCTTCTTGAGAACATTCTTCCCATGGTCTGCTGAACTTGACAAACTTCTTTCTAGCACAGATTCCTTGGATGAAAGAATCCCATGACCTAGGGAGGCCATTCAATGTTGTCATCACAATTTCTGCATTCTCTACTTCTTCATCTACAGCTTCTAGTTTTTCTTTGATCTGGGAGACCCTTGTGAAGTATGACTGGATGATCTCCTCATTCTGGATCTTGACATTCTTCAACTGGTTCCTTATAGTCATCTTCTGATTGATGTTCTTCCCTTCAAACAATTTGGTTAGGGCATCAAACATGGATTTGGGTGTCTTGAGGGAGGACACCTATGGAATGAGGTGATCCTTGATAGAATCAGCAATGATCCTCTTTTCCATAACCATCTTCTTCTTATGTAAGGCCTTGGACTCATCTCCCTCTGGAATTGGAACCTCCTTTTGGATATAGGAGTCTAACTCATTTTCTTCCAAGACCAGGGAGATCCTATAATTCCAGGCTCAGAAGTTATCAGCTCCCTCAAAATTTTCATCAAGCTTGGTATGATGAGACATCTTAACTGAGAACCTCAAATGGAAATACAAAATATTTAGATCTTACCAGGTCAAGATGTCGGATCTGGATTTGAAGCTGAAATCTTGCAGCATTGGTTCAGGAGAAGATTAGGGTTTTGCTTTTTCGGAGTTCTTTCCAACCAAATGCTTTGAAATTGATACCTAACTTCGATTTTGGGGAGGAGATAAATCCAGGCCTGGGCTCACTGAAAAATTCCTCTTCTGTGAAAAGCCCTAATTTTCGGCAGTAGTGTCGGGTCCAAAACTGAAAAAACTCAGAATTGGATTCTACTTCGACAGAAAGATGCGCCCTAGGGAGGAGAGTTATTCCACCTTACTTTTGCTGGAATTCTATGGAGAGAGATACACAAAATAGGAAGCCGTAGTTCCTGTAGTTGCACAATGTCTTCTTCTCAGGTTAGCTCTGATACCATGTTAGTTTTTACAACATTAAGCTAGCATATCATTAGGATCTTTAACTGAGAGAACAACAAGCACAACAATCAAACACAAGACACAATGAACACAGTGTTTTTCCTTGGGGAAAGCATAAATGGAGAAAACCCAGCAACTTCCTCAAAGATAGAATCAGCACCAAAGTGAAACCCAAAAACAGTAAGACAATCTCCCAACAGTAGCAAGTTGTTTCCTCTAGCCCCAGTGTCTTTCTCTTCCTCAACTATGCGCTACACTTGAGTGTGTATAAGTTGTGTGCTAAATAGAGAGTCCAGCTCTCTATTTATACTAATCCTGACATGACTAAAACCCTACTAGGGTCGACCTCTCTAGGAGAGTCTAATAACCCTACTGCCCCGAAACTGCGGGGACTTTAACCCTTAGACAATAGGAGAGTTACCCATAATGACTTGACATGACTTGTTTACATTATTGATTCTCTTGATCGAAACATCGAGGCATGACATGACATAAGAACATCCTGGAATAAACATCGGGTTACAATAGATAAGAAATACAAGTGAATACACTTTGAAGATACAATTACATTAACACACCCGACTATAGCCGTGATTTTTTTCTTTATGTGGTCGCATCCATGGAGACAATTGGTATGGTTTTGGTTCAAGAGGATGAGGATCTCCTAGAGCATGTCATATATTATCTAAGCCGGAACCTTATAGATGTGGAGATATATTATTCTCATGTGCAAAATCTTGCCTTAGCTACCGTTCATGCAGTTCAAAGATTGAGACACTATATTCTCCTTCGCTAGACCTTGGTGGTAGGCCATGTCAATCCATTTCAGTTCGTCCTCACTAGAAGGATGATTGGGGGAAAATATAATAAGTGGATTATCATCTTACAAGAATTCGATCTCGAGTTTGTTTTGGCAAAATTGAAGAAATCGTTGATTTTTGCGGAGCTTATATTTGATCTCTTGAGCGAGGAGGAGGAGGAGGCTTGCAAAGATACGTTTGTTGATGAGCACATATTCTTGATCTCAACTTTGAATCCACGGTATGGGGATATTATCATATATTTACAAACATTGAAGGTCCCTACTAAAATTTCATGGGATGAACGACGATGACTACGTCACGTATCCAAGAATTACCTCATAGTGGATAACACATTATACCACCGTGGGGTAGATTCCATTTTACATCGTTGTTTAACTCATGAGGAGGTTGAGCTTGCACTGAATGATTTCCATGGAGGGGTGTGTGGTGGTCATTTATCTAGGCTTTTTACAACCCAAAAAATCTTGAGAGTGGGTTATTTCTGGGCGTCGATCTTTAAAGATTGCATCAATGCGGTCAAGAAGTGCCACCCTTTCCAGGTGTTCACACGTAATATGCGCTCACGTCCCGCCCCGTTACATCTAATTATCACCACCAGTCCCTTCACTAAGTGGGGGATTGATTTCATGGATTGCAACCCAAATTCAGATAGGGGGCATCATCATATTATCGTGGCTGTTGACTACTTCATGAAATGGGCTGAGGCTATGCCTACAGTTAAATCCAATGGTGAGATAGCAGTACACTTCATATTCAACCAGATTATTACTCGGTTTGGTATTTCGAAAGATCTTGTCACTGACCATGGTAGGCACTTTTATAATCAGATGATGGAAGAGTTGGCCTCAAAGTTAGGGTATAAGCAGGAGCATTCTTCTTCTTATTACCCTCAAGTGAATGGACAGGTTGAAGCAATGAACAAATCACTCAAGTCTATTCTCCAATGAACCGTCGCACAAAGCAAGACCAATTGGCATATCATGTTATATCCTACTTTGTGGGCTTATAGGACTACAGTTAAGACTGCCACCAATTTTTCTCCATGTCAGCTTGTACATGGAGTGGAGTCTGTATTGCTGGTTGAGTGTGAAATCCCTTCTTTGAAGCTAGCCATAGAGCTCTTACCAGACACTTCCCCATTGGAGGAGCGTTTGGTCCACTTAGAGCAGCTTGATGAGTAGTGCCGAGATGCTTTAGTGGTTCTAGAAGTGAATAAGTGTTGCGTTAAGGTCCAATATGATAAATCTATCCCTCCAAGGAAGTTTAGTGAAGGATATTTGGTCCTCTTGTGGGATCAAGCTAAAGAACCCTTGGGGGCAGGAAAGTTCAACCCCATGTGGCATGGTCCTTCTGTGGTTAAATGTGTGTTAGAAAAGGGTGCTTATGAGCTAGTAGATTGCGAGGGGATGACCTTGGTGGAGCCTATAAATGGGCTCTATCTTGAAAAGTACTATGCATGATTTTCAGCCAAGGCTGACTATTGTATATTATTGTACAACATTTTGCATAGTTAGGTTTTTCTTATGGTGATCAAGTTTGTTGATTAGCTTATGTTTCTTATGGAATATGTCGATGGAGTCTTCCATCTATATAGGATTCGTAGATGGTGCAAGCCATCATGCTCAACACTCAGCCTCTGCTGCTTGGGTGATTTATACTCCTACGGGTCAGGTATTGTCTTCAGGAGGTGTATGTTTACGGCCCTCTTCGAATAATGTTGCAGAATATAGTGTCGTTATCGAGATTCTACGGGATTCCATTTCACATGGTGTTCTATCTCTTGAGGTACATCTTGATTCGGAGTTAGTAGTGTCACAGCTTAATGGCTTGTATCATGTTAGGGATCCAACATTATTACGGATATTCTTACGTGTGAGATTGTTAGAATGACACTTTAATAATATAACATACATACATGTTCCAAGAATTTATAATCAAGTTGCTGACTCATATGATAACTACATGTTATATTAGCATTTGTTTCATAGACAATAAGCTCATCACAAACATACATTTTTACACATGTAAATAAATAAACCGATCATCATAAAAAATTTTTATTAAACATCCAAAATGTGATAATACATAGTGTCATAATACAAAAATGGGGCTTTCGAGCCACCCAAATATAAATACACGGTAGTACAAAATTTATCACTCCTAGGTATCTAAGCTTGGGGAGGAGGAGGGGGGTTCTGATTATGGAATGTCACCATAGCTCTAGCTAGCCGTCGAAACAACTGAACCCATGCTCATGGCACATCCACCATCTGACGCTGCATGGCATTAGGAAAGTCCTCAACCTGTGCCATGGGTACCCTGTGTGTCAGCTGCACAAAGTTGGTATGAATTCTTTGGAGCGTCTGCCCCGCATCCACACCCGTAATGTCATCTCCTCTTCCCCTCTGTCTATGACGAGGGAATCCTTTAAGCCACCGTGGTCCTACATCTGCATACATATGATAGGATGTCACTATGTGTTGTCATGCAAAAACATGCCTTTTGATTCCATATATCAAAAAACACAAAAAAGTTAAATAATTAACAAAACTTAAAAAGTGGGTTGGGATTCATTACCAATGTCACTATATGCCGATCCTGGTGGTAGTGGCATGTTGGGATCTCCCTGAAAATCTATCCCTGCATAGGGGTAGTCATCAATGGAAACTATCTGCCACCACCACCATGGAAAGAAATCAGCTGGATAGGGGTTGGACACCCTACCTCCACCCAGTCTGTGCATTGCATCTTCCCAACGTAATTGGGCCGGATCTTGAACCCTGTGAAGAGGAACGTCAACTCTAGGGCTAAATCCTGGAACACGCTCAGTATGCTATTGAAACTAAACTTTCATACCCTGCCCATATTGCACTCACTAAGTTGGTGCTTCATGTTTCCCAACAGTGCAATGCTCCAATCGTAAACCATGGGTCTCATGCACTCCACTGCATAGAACATCAGGGGCCACGAGGCCTGGTGGAGTGAGGCTAGCCCTACTATCTTGCCAAGTGTTAGTAGTGTGGCCTTTAGGCCTAGCACCTATATGGAGTTAGTTGGGATCTGACTCCCGACCTTCTCTATGTACAGATAACAATACACTACTATGTACTCCTCTATGGTGAGGCCACCTCCGGGCCCGCAAGAATGTAGGTTCACCACTTCCCCCCGTCGGGACAATCCAATAATAAAGTATATTTCCTCAACTTATATGGTGAGGGACATCCCATCAATCTGGAAGGACTCTAAGTCAAGATCCCATTATTATACTAGCATCTGCAGTAGTCTTGGTTTGGACCTTAAGCCACCAAGACACCAAAACTTGTAGAGCCCGCATGCACGAAGATCCTGTTGTGCCATTAGATCACCCCGTACTGCTTCTTCTACATCCCCATGCTCATGTTCTCTCCATTCTAGAACCATCCTGCACATTTAATTCAAGTTTGGGTCATTAGATGTCTTAGAAAATCCTGAACGCGGTCGTATACGTGACTGTTTGCTAAACGGCCACGTATCTACGCGACTTTGGAGCATTTTTATGCGTATATCCAGCCCTATATGCAAAAAAATCCTCGATTTTCATGTGGGCCATGGTGCATACTTTAGGATGGCCTAGAAATCAAATTAGACCATGGAAAATTGAAAATTTTACATGTAAATGAAAGAGTAGAGCATGGGAAATTACCTGGAAAAAACGATGTCGGATTCTACCGGCTGGATCTCTCGGAATTCACGTTTGAAGTTCTGAGCTCAATTGGGTAAAAATTTCAAATGTTATATAATGTTTTGAATTTTTTACTATTTATAGAAATTTTTCAAATTTTTGAAAATTTTTACCCCCTTTTCTATAGTTTTAGACCGTTTTTTACTAATATATGACGTAGGAGACTGTTTTGAGCATCGTTTTGACCGTTGTTTTGACCCGTTCATGCTGATTTCAGGTATGATGTTTAAACTGGCATATATGTTAGGTTTCACCTCCATTTGCATTTTGCATGACCTTTTGACCAGTTCATTATAACCTTAGGTACGAACCCATTCTATCTTGTCATGGAACCTTCTTGTTGTTTTAGAAGTGACATGATTAGAATGGTAGAGCTTAACCTTACATGGGTACCCTAGTTAGCTTCTTATTTGCATTTGGTGCCCATGCCGACAGTTTGTCCTTAGGGTGTGGGAGTCCATTGTATAGTATCGCCATGACATTTCACAAGAGACTCATACTCTTCTTGATCTTTTGCTGGCCTGTTTCCTCAGGACTCCCTTATTTCAAGTTGTAATTGCATTATCATGAGCTTTGCCTGCCTCATTGAGCCTTATGCCAGCTTCCCTGACTTTGAGTATCAGCCATATAGCCCGAGATTTTCTCATGACTACCCACACAGAGCCATTTTATATATCCTTTGCAGCTTGATTCCCTATTTTTATTGGGAGGACACTTTCCCCCGAGTGTCGCTATCCTACACATGTGTCCTTTCATTGAGCATAGGTATGTTCCACTGCTTGGAACTAGTTTGTTTTCCCATTTGACACTCATCTCCTCCTAGTTTGTAACTTTAAAGCGATTTTATTCTTTTTCAAGCTTCTCAAAAATTTGAAAAAGTCCAAAAAAATTTAAAAAACCAAAAAGTCCGACAAGAAAATATGTTATCTTTGGCAGCAGTCGAGTCATGTCTCCTTCGAACAGAGCACTATATATCACATCCGTTGGTTGGGTTAATAGTTTGACTTTAGGAGCTGTACTCATTTATCTAAGTTTATCTCCACTGACTGGTTAAGCTTCCAGTCCCTATGGAGCCTCTGTTGATGCCTCCTATGTCGTAGAGATGTCCCAGTTTTTCATATCAAGTCTATGCTACCTACATTCAGTCACTATCCACCTTTATGCTCTTGTTCAAAGGAAGTTGAAACTTGAGTCGGTCATTCCTCAGTTATCTTGACTTTGCATGTCGGCCATTTCCGATTCAGTTACTGGTTTGTGCACCTTATGATCAAGTCCTTCCACATTATACAACTTTGCTGAGTACCTTGTGTTGGATGATGGAGGATGCCTTAATGCTCTCCTTCCAGCGGATTTCATTCCATCGACTTCAGATCATTTATTCTGGGATAGGAATCTAGAGTCATTTTTGAGTGCCTTGAGACTTGCAGTCATCAGTGGAAGGTTCTCTCACCATCGACAGTTTTTGGGAATACATCAATGTCCCCTGATCGATGGATTCTCTCAAGTGTTCGACCTCAACACATTTATTCACACTTGTTAGTTTGCACTCTAGTACCTTGATTCCCATTTTCATTATCGGTGGGTGATCTCGCGTTTGTTAATGGTATACATCAATGATCGGTAATTAGATGATGGACTACTATGTTTGACCTCGACACCTCTATTCACATAGTAGGACATGTACTCATAGCAGTTTGTGTAGAAGACCTTCCAGATTCGTGGCATCTCTTATATGCTAGCTCCTTGATCGTGCCAGTGTTCATGAGATTTCATCTCTTGTGACTTGATTCCAGTATATGTCAGGCATTTCCAGTCATTATGGAGATCTTGATCCATTATATATCTTCATCCTTCATTGAGATCATGATCCTTTATATATCTTCATCATGCATATTCTGATCTATTTTGTACGTGGTGATGACCACATATGTCATATTGTATCATGCCTATTCATGGCCATTGTACTCTTATGTATCCGGGACTGGTATATCTATTTGCAATTATGTACAGAGTTGTATCATTGTATAGTGTTGATTGGATGGCTGGTTCTTCCACTGGGTTCTTCATCACTTCACTTCTAGGATGGACTTATAATGTATTTTGGCCATCGTATGACCCCTCTGACCTCACACATTAGGGAGCATTTGTTATACCTGATTTTACCACACATGGTGATTCACACTTTTATGACCTTCCCTGTCCCTCTGCAGACTCCTTAGACCCCATGGACCATTTTTTTACCTTTGATGTTTTCAATATCATCCCTAAAAACATGTAAAAATTTCCATACGTGACTTTTAAACCCTTTCTCACGTATATATGAGGGTTTGACCCCTAAAACCGTGTACATCGGGATGTGTGCAAAAGGCCAAATTCTTTTGGAGTTTTCCTTGATGTGGATCTGACTCACTTGTCTCTTAGCCTTCCATATGCCTTGAGATAGCTCGAATTCGACCCTTCATAACCCCATTGAAGAGCTATATAAAGAACCCTTTGGATACATTGAAAGCATGAGGAATTGAGAGAAAGAGAACTATAGTCCATTGTTGCTGGAGCTTATACTTGAGTCTGCATCCCTTTTTCCCTTGGATCACTTTTGTGTTCTTCCCAAGCTTTCATTTTTCTTGTGGGATTACTATCGAGAGATGGAGGATTAAAGTGGTGGAGGCTCAAGTGGGGGACTCAGTTTCTCTGATTCGCAGACGTGCTGATAGAGGTTGTCTCTATTTTAATCTTTGTTTTATATTAATAGAAATATCTTTTCCTATCCAATAATGTGTATTTGAATGAATATTTGATCCATGGATGATTTCAAATGCTTATATGTTATTGATTATATATGCTAGAGTAGGTCTAACATGATTATATATAGCATGCTTGTCTTGTTTATTGAATGTTGAGGAAGCAATCTATCAATTCAAGCTGGAGTTGGAAAGCTCAACAGGGATCTATATCAACCATCTGGAATAAGGTACGAATTGAGATCCTCTAGTGTTAGATATTTGGTTTCTCTTGCATATAGGAAAGGATTGATTTCTGGAGTCAAGCTATCTATTGTGGTACCCCAAGCCATAGGAATTTCTCTCCGTAACACCATGCTCTGAAGTTTTCATCTCCTTCAAGATTTTCATCAAGCTAGGTGTGATGAGACATCTTAAATGAGAACCTCTAATGGAAATACAAAATATTTAGATATTACCAATTTGAGATGCCAGAACTAGATCTGGAGCTGACCTTCTGCAGTGTTGGTTTTCTAGTTCAGAGGCAAATTAGGGTTTAAATTTCCTAGAGTTCTACCCAACCAAAAACTTCGATCTTGGTCTCTAAACTTCAATTTTGAGGAGGAGAGCAATCCTATGTTGGGGGTCACTCAAAAATTCCACTTCTATGAAAATCTCTAATTTCCCGTTGTAGTGGTAGGTCAAAAACTAAAAATGCTTAGAATCAGATTCTACTTTGACAGAAAGATACGCCCTTCAATGGAGAGTCAATAAAGCCTCCTTTTAATGATGATAGGTGGAGAGAGACCCAAAAATTAAGAAGCCCTAGATTCTGCAACTGCATAGTGTCTTCTTCTCAGTTTAGCTTTGATACCATGTTATGTTTTTATCATTTAATCAATATGATCCAGGATCTTATATGAGATAGTAACATGCACAACAATAATCACAAGAGACAAGAGACACAAAAAATTTTCCTTGGGGAAACTATAAAGGAGAAAACCCTGCAAATTCCTCAGAGATAGAATGAGCACCAATAGCAAAAGTAAAACCCAAAAACACAAAGATGATCTTCGACAACTGTTCTCTCTCTCACTTGTGCGAGCTCCTCTTCTCTCACTCATTCAATACAATTGAGTGAGTGTGTGTTTCAAATAGAGAGTCCCACTCTCTATTTATACTTGTTTTCCACTTGACATTTACTCTACAAGGCCAACTTCTATAGGAGAGTCTAATAACCCTAATACCCCTCAAATGTGGGGACTATTTCCTTGACTTACAATGGAGGGTTAACCTCAATGACTTTACATGAATTTATTATATAAATGAATATCCCAATCAGAGGAACAAACATCTTCATCGTGGTACAATTAAATACAATATAAAATATACAAGTGAATACATTCCAAAGTTACAGATACATCAACAAGGATCTCCAAATAGAGGAGGAAAGTTGCAGACCTCTAAGGATGAGGAAAAAGGTTCTAGTATCCAACCACCCCAAAGAGGAGGATTTAGGGGAGGCATGTTTAATGCTAGAGGAAGAGGTAGAAATAGAGAAGTGAAATGTTACACATGTGTTGATTTTTGACACATGTCATGGGAATGCCACCAGAAGAAACCAACTTCTCAGAGGCATGAAGATATTATCGAAGCTCGAGAGGAATCCAATGAGGAACCATAGGTGAATATGTTAGGATTATTAATCCTCCCTTGACCAAATTGTCTATTATATTAAGTTATCCTAACTTAGGAGTTTTAATTAATTAATTAAGTCCACTAGTACCATTGGGTGCACATGGCCTAATGGGGCCACATGTACCAGTTACTAGAGTGTGGGAACACTATTAGAGACTAACTGGAACTGACTGCACTTGCATGTATTAGTTTAGGTGCCTCCTAGACCAATCCCTAAATTTTAGGAGCCACTAGGAATCCCAAAACCAACCTCCTTTAATCAGCTGGAGTTGGAACTAGTTAAGCTTAGTTAATTTCTAGTTACATTCAGTTAGATCACAATAAGTTCAGTTAGAGCTAGTTATGCATGGTTGCATGTGGATTAGGCACCTTTTCTCACCTACCACTTCAGTTAGACTGAGTTAACTATCTATTTCTAATTGTGTGAGTTGTTTAGACATCTGTAGTTAACCATTTGGACTCTGATATTGATTGAGACATCCTAAGTTAGCTAGTTAGTTAGGTACAGTCACATCCAGTTGGTAGATTTGAATTGATTCCTAATGGATTCGAATTCTTTCTTATGTAAACTATTGTAACATTGGATTTAATTAATGACAATGATACTGTAATTATCCGAGATATACTCATCCATTTCCCGTGTGGTTTGATTTCTTCAGTGTGTATCTTCATTCTCCTTTTACTGCATCAATAAAATTGGACTCATTGATTGATGATATAAATGGCACAACAATTTTAACATGGTATCAGAGCCATCTCAAGCAAGCTTCATGTTTGTTTCTCTCCATTGAACACCAGAAGTAGTTGGGTTTCCACAAAATTCCCGGAAAGAATGCCTTTCTTCCTTTGAATTTATTCAGAGTGGTGGTGCGGCATGGCAGACCCTGAGAAAGTGTTCATGTCAAGAGAAAATGCATGATTCTAACATAGTTAGAATGTTTTGGTGTTTTGCAGTGAAAATATATAGGTGCTACATAGCTTGTGTGAATATTTTTTGTTTTTCCAGCAGGAGAATTATGGATTCTCTACCTTCTACTCCTCAGATCCTTACATCCTTGAATTATCTTGATTGGAGGGAAGATATGCAACTGGCCTTGCGCATACTTGGCTACTATAGGATAATACTTGGAAGGGAGGTTGAGCCCCATCAACCAGTTGAGAAGAACAAGTTTTTGAATCGCTTAGATCAAGCTTTCGGTTATCTATGCAGTCATATATCCAAACATATCCTCTTCAACCTTGAAGGTTTGAGGAAACCCAAAGAAGCCTAGGATAATCTTGAATATTTGTTTGGAAAACAAGATGAAGTTCGGGGACACCTCCTAGAGAATGAGCTGGTAGCCTTACATCCCAGCAATTTCAAAATAGTAGAGAAATTCTTTACTAAATTCAAGTCTCTTGCACTCCAATTCAGACAGTGCGAAATAGAAAGAAAAGACGACCAAAATGTGCTTTCCATTCTCAGAAAACGCGGCCCAGAGTATTCTGTATTTGTCTCAATCTTCCATTTTAAAAGGGATTCCCTTCCGGATTTAAAAATTCCTTCACTTGATTCCTTTTATGAGTCCTTAATCAAGGAGCAAGAGAAGTTGATCCAGATGGGAGTCATCAAGACCTCTAAAGATCAATTTCTGCTAGTGACAAACTCTTTCAAAGTGCAAGCTAAAGGGAAATCAAATCAGAAGGATCCTAAGGCAACTGATTTGAAGCCTAAACAGAATCAGAAGACTTTAGAAGGAGCCTCCAGCTCTAAGAAAAAGAAGATGTGTCCCTAATGTATGAAAGGTTTTCACCTTGAAAAATCTTGTATGAAGAAGCAAGTAGATCACCTGAATTCTCTCCTCAAACAGAATAACATTGCTCTCCCACAAGGAGCAAAGAAGTATGATGATGGACATGAAAAGTGCCATGCTTTCAAAGATGGCCTACCTCAGTCAATAACATATTTGATTGATTTTGGAGCGTCCAACCACATGGTTTCCTCCAAGGATTTATTCTCCACTCTCAACATCAAAGAAGGGCATACCATTCACATGGGAGATGACTCCCAAATTCCAGCAGTAGGAAGAGGCACCATCAAATTCCAGCATGGTGTGTTCACAGATGTCCTATATGTGCCTTCTCTTGCAGCTAATATGCTATCTATATATCAAATGACTCACACTGGCTCACCAAAGCAAGTGTTGTTTGGACCTGACCCAATAGAGATCACAAAAATATCAACTGGGGATATTGTAGCGAAAGGAATTACCGATCATGCCTCCAAGGCATATATTTTCTCTCACTTCACACCATTTACAGTTCCAACATCACCACAACTTCCATTCGAAGTTGATGAAGGTATAAACATTCCTTCACTTCCTATTGCAGATACAGTTTTATTTCCTAACATTTCAGACTCATATTCAAAAGAGGAGGCACACCAACATGATCTAGACATTGAACTTACACTTCAAAAGGATCTAGATCTAGATCTAGAATCTACCTCATTTTAGCAGCCTAAATGGTCTCAGCGTCGCATAGAAGCAACTGGAAATGGTGTTGGGGATCCAAATGACAAGAGAAGAACGAGGTCCCAGTATCATAAGGAGAGTGTTGCACTGTCACACAGATCCACTTCTTCCTGAGAGGTGTTTTATGATGTTTGAGTCAAATCCTCAATCCTTCAAAGAAGCTTTCCATGACCCTAGATGGCAAGAAACCATGGATGAGGAGTTTGATTTTCTACATGAAAATAAAACCTGGGAACTTGTCTCCTTATATCCAGGAAGGAATCTTGTTCAATGCAAATGGAGCTACAAGCCCAAGATAGTTGCAGATCGAACTACAACCAAGTACAAGGCTTGGTTGGTGGCCAAAGGATACTCTTAGGTTCAAGGCTTGGACTATAATGAGACATTCGCTCTAGTAGCTAGAATGGATTCCATCAGGCTTGTCTTGGCTATTGCAGCTTCCAAAAGATGGGAGGTACATCACATGGATGTGAAAAGTGCCTTCCTGTATGGTGATTTGGAGGAAGAGATATATATGAAACAACTTGAGGGGTTTATTGATGATCCTTCCTTAGTTTGTAGACCAAGGAAATCATTGTATGGACTCAAACAAGCCCCAATGGCATGGTACTCCAAGATGGATTCCTTCCTCATATCTCAGAAATTTGAAAGGTGAAAATCATATTGCAATGTCTACATGCAGAACAAAGAGGGGTTATTTCTTTTGGTTGTATTATATGTGGATGACTTTCTCATTACTAGCATCTCTACTATTGGATTGAGTAGCATCAAGTCTGCTCTAAAAAAAGCATTCGCTATGAATGATCTAGGACTGTTAAGACAGTTTATTGGTCTCGAAGTAAGTCAAAAGAATTCAGGAATCATGATCTCACAGTACAGGTATTCATTAGAGATGCTTAAGGGATTCCACATGGAGGATTACAAGGCAATCCCCTGTCCATTTCTATCAGGCATCAGGCTTGAAGAAGGTGGTTCCTTGGTAGATAGCACTCTCTATAGACATCTCATTGGGAGCATCCTGTATCTCACATATTCGAGACTAGACATATCCTGTGCTGTGAGTGCTACTACCAGGTACATACAGGAGCCACATGAGCTGCACTGGAAGGAAACAAAGAGGATCTTGTACTATGTGCAGGGTACTATATATTATGGGATCCACTATGCAGTTGGATCACAACTTGATCTCACAGGATTTACAGACTCAGACTGGGCAGGAGATGGAAATGATAGGAAATACACCTCAGGTTTTGTAATCATGATTGGATATGGGCCTATTTTTTGGTCCAACAAGAAGCAAGCAGCTCTTGCACTCTCTTCAGCAAAAGAAAAGTATCTGGGAGCTACAAATGTAGCTATTTAGGTAGTTTGGCTACATGGCATCTTGACAGAATTCATACTTCACCTACAGTGGATCTTTATTGTGACAACTAGAGTACAATCAAAATTTCTAGTGATCCAGTTTAGAAGCAGAGGACAAAGCACATAGAGATTCACATGCACTACATTTGGGAACTGGTGCATGATAGAACCATCACACTACACTACTGTCCTACTGAGGATCAGATTACAGATATTTTTACCAAGTCTTTTATAGAAAAGAGATTTTTCTTTCACAGGTCTCTTTTAGGCATTAAGAATTGATTCGCAGTTCCTATTTCTACTTATTTTGAGGGGGGGAGTTCACATGAGTTTTTCCCCTCTTTCCTTGGTTGTATAAAGTAGCATTATATCTTTTCGATTGTATATGGGTGACTTATGGCCTTGTTTCCATGTCCCACAGTTGTCCAAGTTAGGATTCAAGGGGGGTGTTAGGATTATTAATCCTCCCTTGACCAAACTATCTATTAGGTTAATTTATCCTAACTTAGGATTTTTAATTAATTAATTAAGCCAACTAGTACCATTGGGTCCACATGGCCTAATGGGGCCACATGTACCAACTACTAGAGTGTGGGGAACACTTCTAGAGGCTAACTGACACTGATTGCACTTGCATGCATCAATTTAGGTGCCTCCTAGACCAATCCCTACATTTTAGGAGCCACTGAGAGTCCCGACACCAACCTCCTTCAGTCAGCTGGAGTTGGAACTAGTTAAGCTTAGTTAATTTCTAGTTACATTCACTTAGATCACAATCAGTTTAGTTAGTGCTATTTATGCATGGATGCATGTTGATTAGGCACCTTTGATCACCTACCACTTCAATTAGACTAAGTTAACTGTTTATTATTGATTGTGTGAGTTGTTTAGACATCTGGAGCTAACCATTTGGACTCCAATATTGATTGAGACATCCTGAGTTAGCTAGTTAGTTAGATACAATCACATCTAGTTGGTAGATTCGAATTATTTCCTAATGGATTCAAATTCTTCCTTATGCAAACTATTGTAACACCATATTTAATTAATGACAATGATACTATAATTATTTGAGCTATACTCATCCATTTCATGTGTGGTTTGATTTGTTTAGTGTGTATCTTCATTCTCCTTTAACTGCATCAATAATATTGGACTCATTGCTTGATGATCTAAATGGCACATCAATTTTAATAGAATAACCCTCCTCGAGAAGGAGAATATCTTATGATGAAGAGAGTTTTGATATAAATAAAGAAGAAAGTATGTGAACCAGCCCAGAGAAAGAGTTTATTCAGGGCTAAGTGCAATTCACAAGGGAGGTGTTGTAAGATGATTATTGATGTTGGTAGTATAGATAATTTAGTCTCCACTAAGATGGTATAGAAGTTGGGATTGAGGAGGATGAGACATCCCACTCATTATAAAGTGTCATGGTTGCAGAAAGGACACTAGCTCTTGGTGAATGAGCAATGCAATGTGGATTTTCAAATTGGTACATATAAAGATGTGGTATTATGTGATATAATGCCTATGGATGTGTGCCATATAAATATGACACAAAATTTGTTCATGATGGAAGAAAAAACACTTGTTCTCTGTTAAAGGATGGAAAGAAGCATGTACCGTTACCTTTGAAAGATGAAGCATCCCAAGAAGATTCAGGGCCCAATATTTTGATAATGACTAGGAAAGAGCTGTTACAAGAAGTTGGAAAGGAAGGGGAACTACATTTTTTCCTTGTTGGCAAACCAGAGGTAATTTTGACTTCCAAAAATTTGGATGATTTTCCTACTGAAGCTAGATTCTTGCTTGATGATTATGTTGATATTATTGTGGATGAGTTACCAAATGATTTACGTCCTGTGAGAAGTATTAGTCATCATATTTACTTAATACATGGTACATGTTTACATAATAAGGCAGCCTACATACTGACTCCTCAAGAGAATGAAGAGATTAAATAGTAGGTACAGGAGCTAATGGATAAAGGTTTGGTGAAAGAAAGTTTGATTTCTTGCGTAGTACCCATCGTGCTTAGCTAAAAGAAGGATGGTGGATGGCGTATGTGCACTGACTCCTGAGCAATCAACAAGATTACTATCAAGTACATATTTCCATTACCCAACATTGATGATTTGATGGATTGTTTGAGTGGCTCTAAATATTTTTTGAAGATAGACTTAAAAAGTGGTTATCATGAAATAAGGATAAGAGAAGGGGGTGAATGGAATGCTGCATTCAAAACTAATAATGGATTGTATGAATGGTTAGTAATGTCATTTTGGCTTACTAATGCACCTAGTACTTTTATGAGATTAAAGAATGAGGTCTTGAAGGAATACACTTGTTCTCTGATGATATTCTGATTTTTAGGCAGAATAAAGAAGAACATCTGATACATCTTAAATTGGTGTTGGAAACCCTGCACAAAGAGAAACTACTGATAAATTTGAAAAGAGTAGCTTCATGAAGAAAGAATTGATTTATTTAGAATTTGTAGTTTTAGAAGAAGGGATGAAAATTGATCAAGATAAGGTGCAAGAAATTATGAAATGGCGAACTTTGAAGAGTGCTTATGAGGTAAGCAATTTTCATGGTCCTTCAAGTTTTTATAGAAAATTCATCAGAAATTTTAGTCAAATTTGTGCACCCATAATAGACACCTTCAGGGGAAGTAGACAACCTTTCAAGTGGACAAAATGAACTGACAAAAACTTCAAGTTGTTGAAGAAAAATATCACTGAGAAACCTATTTTGGCTTTACCCATTTTTGACAAAGTTTTTCAAGCAGAGACATATGGTAGTGGACCAACAATAGGGGTTGTTTTGAGTCAAGAATATGGAACATTAGAATACTTAAGTGAGTAGTTAAATGAAGAAAAACAAAATTATTCTTCATATGGAAAATAATTGTATGTTGTACAATATCTCAAGAAGTGGAGGAATTACTTGATGTCCAAAGAGTTTGTGTTATATTCAGATAATCATGCTTTGCATTTTATAAATTGTCAACCTAAATAGAATAAAAAACATGCTAAATGGATAGAATTTTTGCATTACTTTACCTTTTTTATCAAGCATACAAGAAGAAAATCTAAAAAGGTTGTTGATGCTTTAGGAAGAATAATTTTGATCTAGTAGGAAATTAAGTTCAGTACTTTGGCATTTAAAAATTTGATTGATATGTATAAGGAAGATGTGAATTTCAAACATATATATGCAGTCTATGAAAATCCAATAAACCACAATCAAATTCAATGGTTGGAATACATCCTACAGTAAGGATTATTGTTCAAAGGTAGTAAATTGTGCATTCCTAAATGTTCTATGAGAGAAAATATGATACATGAGAAACACAGTGGAAGTTTTTTAGGTCACTTTGGGTAGGAAAAAACATTTTCTCAGGTAAGTGATTTTTATTTTTGGCCAGGAATTGTTAGGATATTTAGACACTTAGGAGTTAGTTAAGATTAACTTGTGTAATATATATGTTAGGTGAAGTGTGTTTCTTTAGTATGCATTTGTAAATATTCTAATCCGACGGTCATGATATGTTCTAGACATAAAGTAATCCGATGGTTCAACTTCTCCTAGATCATACCTACCATTGATATGTGGCTTAACACTCGATTGGCCCATGATCTCTATTTAAAGAGCATGGAGGGTCCTCGGCTAGTTGATCAATTATGAGAATCTCATGTAACTTTCTTTCTTTTGCATAATAAATTGCTCCAAGTAGCTATTTGGCTGGGGCCGTGGACTGTTTCCCTCTCGAGGGTTTTAACCATGTGACAAACATTGTGTATTGATATTTGATATATTTGTGTGAGTGGTTGCTCTAGGCTCTTTTGGGAGTACCATGTTTACCCAAACATGGTATTAGATCGTTTATGAAGAGCCCCTTCCATTGGTGATCAAGATCTGGAACCCATGTTGCCGAAACTTTGAAAGGTTTTATAGTTCTGGAGTTTTTGCGCATTTGTGTCCTGTGGGAGCTATTCCATTGCATCTGGAGCACCTTTTCCATTGGGAAATAGTTTTCTTTTCATCGAAAATTGTTTTCGTTTGTTCCAGAAACACCCATTTCGGCAAATCTGAAGGTATAATGTTACAGTGACGGATTTGTTTTACTTTTTTTAATCTCTCATATTTTTTTAGTTTTATTATTAAATCTTTATTGTTCTAGTCTCAGACTATTTTCTTTCTTGGCTGCATATGCTCTTTGTCGTGCACCTTGCGCGATCGCGACGAATCAGAAACAGAAATGAAAAGTTTTGTTTTCTTGTCTTCTCAGCTACGTGTGCTCTTTTTCGTGCACCTTGTGCGATCATGGGGAATCAAAAACAACGATAAAACTTGAAAATGTAGACTTTTCGGGTAAGCTAACAAGGATCTAACCCCATAGTGTGGAATTTTTTTTTGTTTTTGTTTTTGTTTTTCATTTTGTTTTGTGATTTGCAGGGAAAAAAGGAAAGCACAGAGAATGAGAGAGATGAGTAAAAAAAAAAAAAAACCTTCCTATGTCCATTCTTTTACATACCTTTTAAACTTCACTCACTTGGTCCAAAGTTACTTTATTCCTTAATAGGTCTTGAGTTCAAGTCTTATTAAGCTACTTTTTAGTGCATGCAATTTCTATTTTCAAGTTACTTTATTGTAAAAGTGCATCTCACTTAAATAAAATAAAATAAAAAGTGAGTCACTTAAGTCTTTTAATTTATTGCTGCATTATTTAAAGTAACATTATTGTAAAAGTGAACATCACTTATTCTACAAAAGTGATTAACTTAAAAGCAACTTTATTGTAAAGTGATTGTCAAAGATTGATCTTGGGAAGAAGGGGTTTCTTTTTTTTAGTTGGTCAAGTTAATATCTACCACGTCACTATTGGGGACATCTTCAACATTTTCTTTGTTCAAGCATAACTTCATCATTCGGAATCAATTTTTAGTGCCATTTTTTTAAAACAACCTATTTTTTCGAGCTCTTTTCATCCATGCAGTTAGTTTCTACTCTTTCAGCCATTCCTTTCAAGTATGGCCACCCCTTGTGATATTATACTTACCAGTTCTAACTACTTCTCATGGAAATATCGTATGGAGGATGTTCTAAGAAGTAGGAGACTTTTCAAAATTACCTCAAGGAAAGAAACTAAACCCACTGATGATGATAAGAAAATAAAATGGGAAAATAGATGTGATGAAGCTCGTGGATTGATTGGGATGTCAATCTCTACTGATTTGTGATTCCACATATCTGGAATTGATGAACCTGATAAAGCTTGGGAAAAGTTGGAATCTGTGCTTGGTAAACACAATGAAATTTGAGGTCATCAACTTGAGAATGAGTTGATTTCTTTGAATCCAAGTGATTTTTCATGCATTCAAGACTATTTATCTATGTATAAAACTCTTGGACTCTTATGTGAAGAATGCAAGATTAAGAAATAATAAAAACAATGTATTTATCATATTGTTTCCAAACTTGGACCTGCATATTATGTTTTTGTATCTACATTTTGCTCTATTAAAGAATCATTGACTGCAACTAGCTATCAAGAGCCTAGTCTTGAATCCTTCTGTGATTCCTTAATTAGAGATCAAGATAAGCTCATTCATATTGGAATAATTAACAATGAAGAAACATCTAGGAAAGCCTTATTATCCCAAAATAAAGAAAAGTCCTTGCGTCCCAAGAAACATAATTTTCACAATAATAAACCAAACAAGGGTCCCAAACCCTCTCAGTCAACTCCTCCTTTAAAAAATGACAAAGGATCCAATCCCAAAGGAAAGAAGACTGAACTTCATTGCAATTTTTGTGGGAAAGATAATCATGATGAATCTAAATGTTTTAAGAAGATGGTAGCCTTAGAAGCAACAATGAAGAAGCATCACATCAGCCTATATTCGTCTTTGGAATCTACCTCTCATGGACATGCACTTTGTGCTTCTGGTTACTCTTATAATGCATCTTATTCTTCTACTTCAAATGAATGGCTTATTGATTCTGGAGCATTTTATCATATGGCTAAGGATCAATCCATATTTTCTACTATGAATGTATGTAACACCAAATAAATATTTGTTGGTGATGATAGTTCTCTAAGTGTTGTAGGATCTGGAACAATTCAAGTAGAAAATTGTCATTTTAGTGATGTACTATGTGTTCCAAGAATTTCCTGCAATTTATTGTCAGTCTATCAAATAACTCATTCTGGTGAAGGTAAAACTGTAACGTTTACACCTCACCAAGTTGTAATCGAGGATTTTAAAGATCCTCAACATGTCCTAACTACCAGAATTGTTGATGATATTACAAAGTTGTACAAATTTAACTTTGGGTCATCACCTTTTTTCTTTAGTTTTTGTTGCTCACAGTGATAACTTGAGCAAAATTTGGCATGAGCGATTTGGTCACTTAAATTATCGCTCATTGCAACAACTATGTAAAGACAATATGGTGACTGGTCTTCCGATGGTATCTTGCAAGGATGGTGTTTGTTCCGGTTGTGTACTTGGAAAACATCATCAGGATAGTTTTGACAAACATGCCTCTTGGCACGCCTCGGTTCCCTTGGAGCTTGTGCATAGTGACTTGTGTGGTCCTCTTCCATCTGCTTCCTTTTTGGGTTTCAAATATTTTTTAACCTTCATTGATGACTACTCTAGACGCACTTGGGTTTACTTCCTAAAACTTAAGTGTGAATTATTTAACATGTTCTTGGCCTACAAGGCCCTTGTTGAAAAACAATCTGGTCATCAAAATATTAAGTTAAGATCTAACAATGGAGGAGAATATGTTAACAAAATTTTAACTACTTTCTGCACTGAACAAGGGATCCAACAACAACACACTGTTCCATATACACCATAACAAAATGGTGTAACTAAACGGAAGAACCGCACTTTAAAAGAAATGGCTAAATTGTATGATCCAATCTAAGGGACTAAGTCTTCCATATTGTGTTGAGGCCATAAATTGTGCAAATTACATAGCTAATCACATACCCACTAAAATTTTACAAGGTATAACACCGGAAGAAGCATGGATTAAAATTAAACCAGATGTAAGTCACTTTCATGTGTTTGGTTGTGAAGCATGGGCTCACATTCCAGATGAAAAACAGAAAGCATTGCAGCCTAAAAGTGAAAAGTGCATATTTGTTGGATATTCTGAAGATGTAAAAGGTTATAGACTTCTTCAGCCACATTATCATGATATAATCATTAGAAGGGATGTTAAATTTGATGAAAATCTCTTGGCCTGTGAGCCTAACTTGGCGGGTGTGCCATCTTTGGCCTGTGAGCCTGATTTGGTGATTGTGCCTTATTCTTCTTCTTCCAAATTCCTTGACATGTTTCCAACTCCAGTTTTTGATGATGACAGTGAGGATGAAAATCCACCTCTGCCTGCTCATGTTCCTCCAGTTCCACCGACACCAATGCTTCCTCAATGGATCTATTCAACATGTGAAGCAGCTGGTGATCTTGCCAGTGATCCTAGAGATCAACGTCGAAATCATTCTCAGTTTCAGCGAGCCTCTTCTCTTTTGGCTCAAGTTTACGAGAATCATGATCCATAAAATTTTGCAGAAGCTTTAGGAAATCCAAATTGGGAGACAACTATGGATGAATAATATCGTTCCTTAATGGCGAACGATACTTGGGATCTTGTTCCTCTTCCAAAAGGAAGAAAATTTGTCATATGTAAATGGATCTATAGAACTAAGTATGCATCAGATGGAATTTTTGAAATCCTTAAGGCAAGGTTAGTTGTTAAAGGTTTTTCCCAAGTTGAAGGGATTGACTACAATGAAACCTTTTCCCCTATCGCAAAAATGAACTCCATCCGCCTTGTTCTTTCCCTTGCAGCCTTACATAACTGGGAAGTCCAACAAATGGATGTCAAGTCTACCTTCTTACATGGTGATTTACAGGAGGAAATTTACATGGAAAAACCTCCTAGATCTATTCAGAATAACTCTAGCCTTGGCTGTCTCCTTAAGAAATCCTTATATGGTCTTAAGCAAGCTCCTAGAGCTTGGTATGCCAAAATGGATAGCTTTATCCTTGACACTGGTTTTTCTAGATGCCATTCTGACCCCAATGTCTATACCAAGAAAGTAGGAAACCATTCTCATCATACTTGTTCTTTATGTTGATGATCTTATCCTTACTGGTAGTGACCCTAAACTTTTAACCCATATGAAATCCAATCTTAAGCAAAATTTTGAAATGTTAGACTTAGGACATTTGCATTGTTTTCTTGTTCTCCAAGTATTTCAAAACAAATAATGAATCTTTCTTTCCCAGTCTAAGTATGCTTGTGACCTTCTTCATCACTTTCACATGGAATATTGTAAACCAGCCCCTTCTCCCTTCCAGTCTGGAGTCAAACTTTCCACCACTTGTACTTCCGCTGAAGTAGATTCCACCTTGTATCGACAACTTGTTGGTATTCTCTTGTACTTGAATCATTTCCATCCTAACCTTTCTTTTTTCGTTGGTCGTGTTTCCTATTATTGGGTCAGAAATCCTGATGATTGAAAGTCTATTGCAGGTTATGTTTTCAGTCTGGTATTTGGACCTATCACTTGGGTTTGTAAGAAACAACAAGTGCTTTCTCTTTCATCAGCAGAAGCATAATATAGAGCCGTATTTAATGCCAGTCAGGAAGCTTTATGGCTTCAACAGATCCTTTCAGAGTTTGGATTCGAGCAGCAGCATCCTACTCCACTTTGGTGCAACAATCAAAGTGCCATCAAGTTTTCCAAATATCCAATTCTACATCAACGCAGCAAACACATTGAGCTACACATGCACTTCATCAAAAATCTTGTTCATGATCATGTTCTTAAAATGCTCTACTGCCCTACAGATGATCAAGTTATCGACATCTTCACCAAGTCTCTTACAAAAGCGAATTTTTTTAAAATTTGGTCTATGTTAGGAGTTCAGGAATGTGTCCTTAAGGAGGGATAGGCTCTAATGCTTCCTTCCTTCTCCTAATAGTGTCACTTTTGCAAATCCTTCAATCCTATCCCAAGTTGTTCTTAAGGGGGCATGTTAGGATATTTAGACACTTAGGAGTAAGTTAAGATCAACTTGTGTAATATATCCATTAGTTAAAGTGTGTTTCTTTAGTATGCATTAGTATGCATTTGTAAATATTCTAAACCGATAGTCACGATATGTTCTAGACATAAAGTGATCTGACGGTTCAACTTCTCTTTAGATCATACCTGCCGTTGATCTATGGCTTAACACCTGATTGGTCCATGGTCTCTATTTAAAGAGCATGGAGGGTTCTTAGCTAGTTGATCGATTATGAGAATCTCATGTGACTTTTTTTATTTTGCATAATAAATTGCTCCAAGTAGCTATTTGGATGGGGTCGTGGACTGCTTCCCTCTCGAGGGTTCTAACCACGTGACAAACATTGGTGTATTGATCTGTGATCTATTTGTGTGAAGTGGTTTCTCTAGGTGTTCAGTATTTTGGGAGTACCCTATGTACCCGAACAGGAATGCAGCAAGATGTGAATAATTTTGTTGAAAAATGCAGGATATGTCAACATACCAAGGGAATACAAAAAATACTGCACTATATCAATCCCTACCTATTCCAACTAGGCCTTGGGATTCCATCAGTATGGATTTTGTTTAGGGATTTCATAGAACTCAAAGGCTATTTATGTAGTAGTGGATAGGTTTTCCAAGATGGCTCTTTTTATTACTTGTAAGAATTCCAATGATGCAACACATATTTTGAATTTGTTCTTTTTCATAAATTGTAAAGCTAGATGGTCTGCCTTTTAGCCTTGTGTTTGATAGGGATACTAAATTTGTTGGTCATTTTTAGAGAACCTTATGGGAGAAATTGGGTACAAATATTATTCGTAGCTCTTCTTATCATCCTCATACTGATGGTTAGACTGGAGTGGTAAATAGGAGCTTGGGAAATATATTGAGAAGTCTTGTTTATGAGAATCTAAAACAATGGGATTTATCTCTTGCTCAAGCCGAGTTTGCTTACAATGATTCACCTAACAGGAGTACAGGTATGAGTCCTTTTCAGATTGTGTATGGGATACGCCCTAGGGGAGTATATGAACTCAAAAATTTCAGAGGACATGAAATGAGAAGTGCATATGGTGAAGAGTTTGCATCTATTATGCATGCACTATAGGAAAATGTCAAAGAGAAATCGCAAGAAAGTGTTGGAAAGTATAAACAAAGAACATATTTGAAGAGAAGGGAGGTTAATATTCAAGTTGGAGATTTTGTAATTCCATATATTAGGAAGGAGATGTTTCTAATGGAACTTACAATAAACTAAAGGTCAAGAAAATTCGACCTTGTAAAATTTTGAGGAAGTTTTCTCCAAATGCATATCAAAATGAACTCACTTCTAACCTTCAAATTTCTCCAATTTTTAATGTTTCATATCTATATCCTTTTAAATATTTAGGTATTCAGAAAGAAGAAATGATATCAGGTAATGATGTCTGACCAATAGATTGGAAAGGACAATTACCTCACAAAGAACAACCACAGATCGAAGCTATCCTTGACAAAAAAATTTCAAGGAAGACCAAGAACAAGGATTATTTTCAATATTTGGTCAAGTGGAAAGCTCATTGATCTGAAGATGCAGTGTGGATGACTGAAATGGAGATTTCCAAGTACAATGTGAACCCTAGAAAGCTATTGAATAATTATTTTCTTCCCCCGGAGTATGATGCGAGAGCATTGAGTCAAAATCCTTTGTTTTCTGAATAAGCCGGAAATGCTATTTTTTATGCTTCCATGTAAGCATTTCTAGAAGGATAGGATTAGTTATTGATTACTTGTAAAAAATTTTATAGATAGGATTAGTTTGGATGTAATAAAGGAAATTCCCACTGATTCCCTTGAATCTTGCAAGAGGTTGCTCAAGGATAGGTTTGTTGTATATTGCTTTATTAAGAGCTCAGATCCTGGTTATTTGGATCCGACAAGTTTGAAGTATTTTATTTAATCATCGAATGTAATTGATCTAAGTATGGTTGATGAATGAAGAATAGAGATATAGCCTCTACGTATAATTGCATAATTCATTGTCTTCTTTCAATAACCAGAAGTATGCTTAAATTTTCCTTTTTATGGATTAATTGAGCGACTTCATTAATAATTCTCAAAAGCTGAAGAAATAGTGAATTCCTTGAGTAAACCAGATGTGAAATTAATCGCTTCACTAATCAATTCGACTGTGGAATTTTGATTTAAAAACCTGCAACTTTGACAGATCTACGGCTGTAAATAAATTCCGAAAGTGGAATTATGAACTAGTTAATTGGACGCCCCAAGAAAACAAATCGTCCACACGATTATAAATCGTATGGTGGAGATCGAAGGTTGGGAAGAATCGATGTCCTAGGATGAATTCCATTGGATAAAGTGCATGGAGGTTAATGTAAAATTCAAGGTGTGAAATTGAAAACTAATCGCCACATTGGGACCTTAGATCTACATACAAGAAATATTGTCAAGGGGATCGATGACTGAAATCTATCCCGCTTTGTTACACCGTATCCAGTGTAATGGATAATCTGTATCCGGATTAAGTCAGTCTGTATCCAGGTCTGGGGAGGAATATGTTCGATCTTCAAATAATTAAATGTATAAATGTATAATAATTGAATGGATGATAAATTACAATGGATATGGTTTCCTTAAATATGGCCTGGCCATCACATATTGAAGAGACACTTTTCTTCATAAACTATATTTTAATATTATTAATTACTATTAGGAATAGTTACCTATTTATTACTATTTTATTGTTGTAACATTGCCTTCCCCTTAGGAAAGCTTTGTCCTCAAATCTTAGATTATTGTTGTCGTATTTTCATTCTCATTTTGTGTTAAAACAATGTCAATACTTCCTTTATGTCATTTTTAGAGCTAGTATTAGGTTTGTTCTTGGTATTTATGCAATAGTTTGTCATCTTCCTTTCATTTGTAACTTGAATTTGTACTCCATTATGTTTATTATTGTTATCCCATTTTCCTTGTACATGAATACAAGGAATATTTTTGTGACTGGCCATATCAAGCCTTGTTTTAGAAGTTGCTTGTCCTACGATAGTTAGGATGTCATCACGTAATGATTTCATTTTATTATCCTTATGAGTTATCTTGAGAAGTGGTGTTTCGTGAGGATTCTCACACTCGAAGTCACATGATCGTGTTACATTTAGGTTTCTCCAGGGTTGTAGAAGAGTTAAGGTAGAAGATGAATCTATGATATATGATTCATTTGACTTGAATTCCTTTGCATATTGTAGGATCCATCTTTTGTCATTGTATGGATCGTCCTTACTGTTAGCGATACTGGCTTGACTCTAATTATGATCTTGGTCAAGCTCATCTTTATCAAATATATTATTGGTATTTTGGTCATCCCTATGATATTTAGTCTCCTTGTCTTGTTTATTGTCTTGATCAATTTTGTTACTCTCATTTTTGTTGACATAGTGGTCCAACACATCTAAGTTACTGATATGGTTTGTATTAGACCTTAGTTTTTGTAACATTTCCATTATGGTATTATGGTTCCGTGTCATGATGCTCAAGTTCTATGCCATGGTGCTTATGTTCTGTGTCATCGCACACATATTGTCGTCTGACTCTTTTTGTTTCTCGTGCATGATGTCTACTTTGTCATCAACTTTTCTTCCTAGTACTAGAACAACATCTTATTTGGTTTCTTTCTTAAGTGTCTTGTTATTTTTCATTTTTTCTCTAATTTTTTCTTGGTTGGCAATGAGGGCCTTGATGTCATTCTCCAATTTCTCAAGTTTATCTTTTAATTCCATCATAGCTTGGGTCATTTTATATGAATGTGTGTATTTGGACGTTTATTTTGACTTATGGAGAAATAAAAGACAACTAATGTCTTTGAAATAATTGATGAATTAATATTAACTATTATAATTATTTAATGTGTTGAAATAAATAAATAAATATAAAATATTATATTTAAATATTTTATTAACAAGTGGATTAATAAGTTTTAAAATATTATATAATAATATTAATATTATTATTATAATAATATTTATTTTATTAATATTGTTTTTGTTTGTAGGGCTACATGGAATGAGGAGGGGTACAGCCTGGGTTGAAGTTGGAAAGAAAAACCATGTGTTGGTTTTACTTTATCTTTTCTTTTTTTACTTTCTTTTTCCTTTTTTTAATTTTTTTTATTTTTGTTTCTTTTATCTTTTCTTTTTAACTTTTTTGTTTCTTTTCTTTCCTTTACCTTTATTTTTTCCTTTTTTTTAACGTTCTCTTTTTTCTTTTCTTTTTTGGACAATGTCCTATATTTTAGGGAAACCCTAAAAACAAAATTTACACAAAGTGTAAATAATGTCCAAGGGTCGTATAGCTCGGATACCAATGTTACACCGTATCCGGTGTAATGGATAATCCGTATCCGGATTAAGTCAACTTGTATCTAGGTCTAGGGAGGAAGATGTTCCATCTTCAAATATATAAATGTATAATAATTGAATGGATGATAAATTACAATGGATATGGTTTCCTTAAATATGGCTTGACCATAACATATTGAAGAGACACTTCTCTTCATAAACTATATTTCAATATTATTAATTACTATTAGGAATAGTTACCTATTTATTACTATTTTATTGTTGTAACATGCTCAATGATGTTGCACGGGGTTTAAAATAGTCCCGCGGATGTGAAATTCCTATTAATAAGAGTAAAATTATTCTTGGAGTCTATCTGGGTTGAGTCAGATGACATTTCAGCAAATAATAGGGAATATTTTGATCGATGTTTCTTGCTGATTGGGATTTTCTATGCCATCTAGCTCTTAGCTTGCATCATTTGATGAGAGTACCATCCCATTATCAACAGCGGCAAAGGAATCCATTGTTTATCTTTGATTCCTCCATTTATGGTGGTGATTGCATGGCCAATGGCAGAGAGTTGAGCCATTGGGATTATGCACATGGGAAAGCAATACGATTCCCATATGGACTTGATAGTTGGAGGATTTTTTCATCCATGGCACGTATGGATAGGTACTTATTGGAGTTATAAACCTTGGATGGTGTATCCTTTTCTTACACCAAGGGAGTTTCAGCAGACACATCCTACATCTTCTGTGAGCAACATGGGCATATTTGGTTGTTGGAGGATTCCTATAGTTTTCTTGGGACATGGGACTCACATCTATGTCATTGTAGAAACCAAATTGTGAGCTCCAGTGCTTGTTTCATTGGCCACATAAGAAATTTTATACTAGGTGGAGAAGGATCACAAGGTTTTGTACCTACATTGAAGATATGCATAATTATTACAAAGGCCCTCACAGTTTCAATTTTGCTTTGGAAGTGTTGATCTTCTAGTGTGGTGGTATGATTTTCACATCCTCATTTTCATTTTCTATGATAATGAATATGTATTGTTGTTACTGATGTCTGGGAATATGCACTTGAGACATTGGGAACCTGACATTCCTTGGAATGACAACTTTCCAAAAATGGTAGGAACATTTGGATCCTTGCAGAGGAGGCAATGGGATCCAAGCATTATACTCAATTATTGTTGGCAAGGGTTTTGGATACATTAGTTGTCCAGCATCGTGGATGCTCGCAAGCTCAAAAGACACCGCACAAGAGGAAGACCGACGCGCAAGAGGAAGACCGACGTGCAAGCGGAGAATAGAATATTTTGTATATTTTATGTCACTTTTTGTACTTTGGACCATATTTTGCGGATATGGGTCATTATTTTGTAGATTTAGTTAAGAATTGGTTAAGAGTTAGTTAGAAGTGGACCTTGAATGTAAGGGCGCAAGCCTATAAATAGGAGTAGAATTGGAAGTGTTAGAAAGGATTTGGGAGGGGATATTCGAAAGAATCAAGACTGGAGCTTGAATTCTGAACTATTTTGAATCTGTGAATCATTGTGCAGAAGTAATATGATAAGCTGGGAGTTGATTTGAATTGCTATTTCTTCTATCTTTTTCTATTTTACTGTTTCGGCGATCTAATGGTGAATGTGAATTTAATGTGTGACATGGATCTATGATGCAATGCTTTTTAATTCTAAATGATGTTATTCTTCTAGATCTATTTTCGCATAAGTATGCTACTGTGGTTATGAATGAATGATGTGACTGATTATGAGAAATAATGAATGTTCCTGTTAGTGGTTGAGTAAATGTATAGATCTGTTAGATAAGTTGATGAATTGTCGATCCACATAGTACTCCTCTATTTTGTGGAAACTTGGTTCTAAAATCTCTCCCTCGAACATCTCAGGTGAGACTTCATCCGCTTCGTGGCTGTTGTCGAGCAGGGTAAAACCTTTCTAGGATGGTGCTTAGGGAGGTTGTTGTGAGTTGAGCATCGACAGAATGGCAACCCCTGTTGACTGGTTTTTCTAGTTGGGTTGGTGCCAACAAATGGTTTTGTTTTCGGGCTACTCCAGAACGTTGGTGGGCGACTCATAAGAAGACAATTAATGGATGGTAGGAATGTCGACAGTTGATGACAGTGCGATTCAATGATGATGAAATATATCACACTAGGAAGTATGATGGGAGGAATGACCCCAACAATAATTTGATGGAATGCTAGACTCTGTGGGCATCGCGACCAAAGGATGAATGGGTCCATGCCTTTGTTCACACCTTGGATGAAATTCCAAGGTCTTGGTATATATCAACAGGGTTGCGCAGAGAAATAACCACTTGGGAGGAGCTGAAATTTTTATTTGTTTAGACCTTTAGTTTCAAGGATGTCAATATTGATGTCCATAATGCACTTCAGATCATCCATGATGTGGTGTTGAATGTATTATCAGTCGCATATCTGGTGGACCCACATGCGCATTGCCACATGCAGCCAATGGTGGAATGTTATAATATGTCTGGTGGACCTGAGGACGACAATGAGCTATGAAATATCAACATTCCAGAAATAGAAGGGATTAGGGATGTCACAGCGCCAGATATACCAACCAATCCCATGCACCTTCCATTGAAGATTAGAAAATTGAACATTGGGACAGAGGAGAACCC
The DNA here is from genome assembly GCA_001517045.1 of Pseudotsuga menziesii. Taxonomy (NCBI): domain Eukaryota; kingdom Viridiplantae; phylum Streptophyta; class Pinopsida; order Pinales; family Pinaceae; genus Pseudotsuga; species Pseudotsuga menziesii. The sequence continues at coordinate 444,422 of LPNX010180652.1, read as the reverse complement.
AAAATTTTGTAGGTGTTGGGGACTATTGGGATTAAGAGACTATGGAAAAGATCACGGATCTGCTGCATGAATTTCAAGATCTGTTTCCAACCAAATTCTCTAAAATGAAAGGGATCCTGGGTGATTTGGGAGAGATGAAGATTCCATTAAAACCATATGCGAAACTGGTAAGGTAGATTTTGTATCGCTTGAATATGCGATACAAGGAGAGGGTTAAAGCTGAGCTATATAAGATCTTGGATGCTAGACTAGAATAATTGAGCCAGTTGAAGAATCAGAATGGATCAGTCTTATGGTGATCCAAGACAAGAAAACATGTGAAGTTCAGATCTGTGTCGATCTAAGAAAATTTAATGACACCTGTATGCATGATCCATTTTCGACGCCATTCATAGATGAAGTGCTAGAAGGAGTAGGCAGTCAGGAGATGTATTATTTTACAGACAGATTTTCTAGTTATCACCAGATAAGGATCGCAAAAGAAGATTGACATAAAATGACATTTGTTATTGAATGGGATTGGTTCCAATACACAGTGATGCCTTTTGGGTTGAAGAATTCCCATGCGATCTTTTCCCGAGTTGTGATTGCTGCATTCAAATATTTTATTCAGAAATTTCTTCAAGTTTACATGGATGATTGGATAGTGTATGGTCTGACTAGGGACAATCTAAAAAATATATGAATGATGCTAGAAATATGCTGACATCATCAGATTGTGCTGAAATCTAAAAAATGTATCTTTTGCGCACTGTTTGGGATGTTGTTGCATCACATTTTTTGCAAACAAGGACTACTGATCAACCCTACAAATATTACGTTGATTTTGAGCCTGCTGCCACCTATGAATGTGAATATGCTTCAAGCGATGTTGGGGTACACAACATATTATCGCAAGTTCATCAAAGTTTAAGCTGCGCTTACAAACCCTATGGAGAAATTATTAAAGAAAGATGTCACATTTGTATGGATTCAAGAGTGTCAAGGAAGCTTCGATACATTGAAGGACAAGATGGCTTTGGCACCAATGCTTGTGTTCCCATATTGGAACAAGGAGTTCCGTGTCCATGTGGATGCATCGTCTGCCGCATTGGGAGTAGTGCTCGTGCAACCAGGTGAAGGAGATCTTGATCACTCGACCGCTTTTGCTAGTTGCAAGTTGTCATTTACTAAGAAAAAATATACGAACACAAAGAGAGAAGGTCTGACGATGGTGTATGTGCTGCAGGAATTTAGGCATTACCTCTTAGGAAGTCATTTCAAGATGTTTAAATACCACTATGCTTTGAAGTACCTAGTCAATAAGCTTGTGTTGGGGGGGAAGATATGTCCCTGGATAATTCTCTTTCAGGAGTTTGATTTTGAGATAATTATGAAGCTGGGTCGCTTGAATGTTGGCCCCGATCATTTATCCTGGATTGAGATAGGCGAAGAGGCAAAAAATATTGAAGAGGGACTATTGGATATGCGGTTGTTCCAAGTCGACATAGCAGATGATTACTATGACCAAAAAATCCAATTTTTGATGATGAGAGTCACACCAGAAGATTTCTCAACAAGATAGAAGAAGCAGTTGGTAGTCAAGGATTTATATTTCCAGTTGATTATTGGGAAGCTATAGAAACTTGGACCAGATGAGATTTTGTAGTGTTGTGTCCTACCACATGAGCAAGGGCAGATTTTCACAGAAGCACACTCAGGGGTTGTCAGTGGACACTATGGAGTTCACGCTACTGCATGGAAGGTGCTTTGCACAAGGCTCTAGTGGCCCACTTTGCATAATGATGTGATGGATTATGCACAGACATGTGATATCTGTCAACGCACTAGAAAACCATCACAGCAGGATGAGATGTTGCTGGTGCCGCAAGTAACGTTGAAGCCTTTTGATAAATTGGCTGTGGATTTTTTTGGGTCCAATCAACCCCCTAGGGAAGAGAACTGGTGTGAGGTACATAATCACAATGACAAACTATTTGACAAGGTGGACAGAGGCTACACCAGTCATGGATTGCACCGCTGCGACAACAACAAGATTCATGTTTGACAATATTATGATGTAGTTTGGATGTCCAAGGATATTGATGACTGACTAGGGAAGTCACTTCATCAACCGTACAGTAAGTGCACTAACGGAGGAGTTGAAAATACAACATAAGAAAAGTACCCCATATCATCCACAGGAGAATGAGACAATAGAAGATTTCAACGAGATATTGGAGCATGCGCTTAACAAGGTATGTAATGCTAACCACAATGACTGGGACTTGAAGATTCCAGCAGTATAGTGGGCATATCACACCACTTGCAAGAGATTGATGAGGTAGATACTGTTGAAATTGGTAAATGGGCAAGAGGCAGTACTGCCTATGGAATACATTGTCCCTAGTCTACGCATTGCAGTAGCCATGGGCAGGGATGATGAAGCAGTGCTAGAGGAGGTTATGGCATAGTTGATGGAACTTAAAGAGGACTTCTTTATAGCAGGTTTCCATCAGTGCATCAAGAAGGATCGACAGAACACTTGGCATGATCGCCACATAAAGAAAAAATAGTTTCAACAAGAAGATTTGGTACTGTTGTACGACAGAAAGTTCATGAAGCATCCAGGTAAGTTACAGATGCATTGGTTAGGTCCATATCTTGTTAATTCCATTACCTCAGGAGGTGCATTTCAGCTACGGCAACTAAATGGTGTGACACTACCAAAGTTAGTGAATGGTAGAAGGTTGAATCCCTTTAGGACAGGCCCAGAACCGCGCGTTGCTTAAGGCACTGTGCAATGAAAAAAAAAGTAGATAGGATGATGGATGAATGGAAGGTGCACCAAGAGGAAGTGGTTACACAAGAGTAGGATTTAGTAGCACAGTTAGGAAGAAATGTTGCGACAGTCATAGGGCTGCGAGCAGAAGTCACACCAGTCATAAATGCAAATAATTAAAGTAGTTAAATGATGACGCTTGTAGAAGTGATCTGTAATGATGGTGGAGCCAACTGTTGGGTTGGTAGAATCGACATCAGAATCGGGTAATTAATGAATGATTTGGTTATAATGATTGAATTGATGTCATAATGATGAAGTATGAGTTGATTTGGCGCTATAAGAGGAATCTTGCTATGGTCGAAAGACACCATTATGCAGAGTTGAATTACGTTGAGTTGCAGAGTTACTGAGTTGTCGACAGAGCTATTGAGAAAAGATGAGAAGAGTCAGAAATTTGCTAAGTCCAGAGAGGGTGTGAGCTTAGTAAGACAAGAAGGGAATTGGTAAGGTATCCAGAGTGTTATATTTTTAACATTAAGCTAGCATAACATTAGTATCTTTAACTGATAGAACAACAATCACATCAATCAAACACAAGAGACAATGAACACAGTGTTTTTCCTCGAGGAAACCATAAATGGAGAAAACCATGCAACTTCCTCAGAGATATAATCAACACTAAAAGTAAAACCCTAAAATAGTAAGATGATCTCCCGACAGCAGTAACCTCTTTCTTCCTTGCCCTAGTGTCTTTCTCTTCCTAAGCTATGCACTACAACTGAGTGTGAGTGGGTGTGTGATAAATAGAGAGGCTAGCTCTCTATTTATACTAATTCCTGACTTGACTAAACCCAAATAGGACCGACTTCACTACATGATTCTAATAACCCTAGTGCCCCGGAACTGCAAGGACTTTAATCCTTGATCAATAGGAGGGTTACCCACAATGACTTGACATGACTTGTTTACATTATAGAACCTCCCGATAGGAACATCGAGGCATGACATGACTCAAGTACATCCCAGAATAAACATTGGGTTATAATACATAAGAAATACAAGTGAATACATTCTGAAGTTACAATTTCATCGACACTCCCTCTTAACTAGGAAGGTATTCTCTCGACACAATTTTCATCACTGGTCTTCTTCTCTGGATCATCTCGTCATCTACATCTTCAAGTCATCTTCATCTTCAAGGCATATTCATCTTTAGGTCATCTTCATCTTCAAGTCATATTCATCTTCGGATCTGGATCATCACTCTATCTGGATCATCATCGCCGAATATGGATCATCAATGGATCTAGATCATCATCACTGGATCTGGATCATCACTGGATCTAGATCATCATCACTAGATCATTACTACTAGATCATCATCAAGGGTGCTATCTCATGATTCTTCTCATCATAGGAAATTCTACAAAGCCAACCCTTTTTCATGCTGGTTGTAGGCCTAGCCTCCATGTAGGTATTCTTTAGTGCTTACATCTGAAACCAAGTCAGAATGGCCCATCGAGCACTTACATCTGACCATGAGAGTAACACATCCAACACCATGTCAGAAAGTAACTCCCAGCACTCACATCTGATCATGTAGGAACAAATCCTATAATCACATCAGAAAGGATCAACACTTATATCTGGCCATACGGGAACACATCCTGCAACCATGCTAAAAAGGTTCTGCACTTACATCCAACCATGCGAGAACACATCCTACAACCATGCTAAAAATGCTCTGCACTTACATCCGACCATGTAGGAACACATCCTACAACCATGACGGAAACGCTCTGCACTTACATCCACCCATGCGGGAACACATCCTGCAACCATGATGGAAAGGCTCTGCACTTACATCCACCCATGTGGGAACACATCTTGCAACCATGATGGAAAGGCTCTGCACTTACATCCACCCACGCGGGAATACATCCTCCAACCATGATGGAAAGGCTCTGCACTTACATCCACCCATGTGAGAACACATTCTGCAACCATGATGGAAAGTCTCTCAACACCAGGTTGAGGGTTCCTGGTAACTGAATAGGCGCCTCCAATCTCCAAGAGAATGGCATCAACCCTTATATCTGATCAAGTGGGAACACATCCCTCAATCACATCAGAATGGCTATGCACTCACATATGATTATGTGAGAACACATCTCACAGTCATATCAGAATGGCCCTCGGTCCTAGACCAAGTATTCCTGGTAACTGACCAAGCACCTCCATTCCAAGAATGGCAATAGCGCTTATAAATAATCATGTAGGAACCAATCCTACAGTCATATCAGAATGGCTCATCACTCACATGGAAGGAACCAATCCTCTTACCATGACAGAATGGCTCATCCCTTACATCTAACCATGGAAGGAACCAATCCTCTCACCATGTTAGAATGGCTCACAAACTCATCACTTCCCCTTGGAAGGGACCTCGATCTAGAGAACACCAAGCTTCTCCCTGAAGTACTCAAACTTCACTCTGGCCAATGGTGCCATAAACACATTAGTTATCTGTTCGTTCTTCGCAACATACTGGAGCTTCACTGCTCCCCTCTACACCATATCCCTGATATAGTGATACTTGATCTCGATATGCTTCGACTTGTCATGGAACACTAGGTTCTCTGACAACTTCACACAACTCTGGTTGTCACAATGTATATAAGTAGCATCCAACTGGAGATCAAATAAATCAGACAGTAGCTTCCTCATCCATACTACCTCACAACTAGGTGAATAAGCTATGACATACTCTGGTTCAGCTGTACTTAGTGCCACACAGGATTGCTTCCTGCTAAACCAAGAGATCACACCTGATCCCATACTGAACCAACACCCTAAAGTGCTCTTCCTATCGATGGCACTGCCTGCCCAATCTAAATCAACATAACCCTCCAGGTTAATCTTCTAACTTGCCTCATACTTGAGCCCATAATCAACTATACCCTTCAAGCACCTCATAATATGCTTTGCAACAATCAAGTGAACATGTCTCGGATCTATCAGGAACTGGCTCAAGGTGTTCACAGCAAAGAAAATATTTGATTTCGTGCTCGTTAGGTACATCAAGGACCCAATCATTTGATGATACATTGTAGCATAAACCGTCTCTAATGAAGCATCACTCAATAGCTTTAGGTTCAATGCCATAGGTGTGGCCATAGCCTTATAGTCCATCATCCCAAACCACTTCAGGATCTCTACTATATATTTCCCTTGTTCCATGGAAATTCCATCTGCATTCTGCCACACCTCCATGCCTAGAAAAGAATGCATCATACCCAAGTCCTTCATTTCGAACTCGGCAGCAAGCTTCCTCTTTATATCAGCAATCAACCCATCCATACCTGCTACAAACAGATCATCTAAATACAGTAGGAAAATCACTGGGTTGCCATATTCAACCTTGTAGTAAAGGTTGGAATCTGCTTTACTCTTAGTAAAGCCCAAATTGGATAGAAAGCTATCAATTCTGACGTACCAAGTCTTGGGTGCTTGTTTTGAACCATACAGGGCTTTCTTCAATCTACATACATGAGACTCCCTGTCATGTGTTTCAAAATGAAGTGGTTGTTCCACATACTCTTCTTCTTCTACTACACCATTCAAAAAAGCAGTACTAACATCCATCTGGTGTATCATCCATTTCATCAATGCATCCAGGGCAAGTACTGATCTGATAGAAGTGTATCTGGATACATGTGCAAAATTTTCTTCATAATCTATTCCTTCTTTCTAGGAGAAACCACGAGCAACAAATCTTGCTTTATATTTTTCAATGCTACCATCTACAGCATGCTTGATCTTGTAGATCCATTTGGAAGTTACAACTGACTTCCCTTCTGGTCTTGGGACAACATCCCAAACATCATTCTTCATGATCGATTGATACTCTTTGATCATAGCATCATTCCATTCTTTCCATTCTTCCGCTTCTTCATAATTGGGAGGTTCTTTATCGATGAAATCACATAATAATGCTACATACCTAGAGTAGGATCTGGTCCTCTTTCTTTCTCTGTGATTCTCTTCTGGAGCCCCTTATCTTTCTTTACCTTGGATAGCTTCTCGTACCCAAGCAGGTTTCCTCTTGTGAGGACTCTTCTCCTGAGGTGGATCTACAGGTTCTTGTGGTTCTTCAAATTCTCGATCTTCTTCTTGAACTTCTTCATTCATGGTTATGTGATGAATTATGGGTGCTTCCGCTTCTTCAGGAACTTCAACAGCTTTCTTTCTGGATTTGTTGTAAGTTGTGTCTTTGTCAAATGTCACATCCATGCTGATGTCGATCTTCTTGAATCCTGGGAAGTATATTCTGTAAGCCTTTGATTTTTCAGAGTATCCCACAAATATACCCTTGTTTCCTGAAGGATCTAATTTTGTCCTCTTTTCTTTTGGAATGTGTATGTACACTGGACAACTGAATATTCTGAGATGGCTGACTTCTGGTTTCTTGCCGGAAAAGACTTCCTCAGGAGTCTTTTTCTCGAGTACTCTATGTGGAGTATGGTTCTATACATACACCATTGTTCTGGTAGCTTCTTCCCATAGATGCATAGGCAGATCTTGATCATGAAGCATTTCTCTTGTAGCTTCCATGATAGTTCTATTCTTCCTTTCTGCAATCCCTTTATGTTGTGGATTGTATGGAGTGGACAACTCCCTCTTAATCCCTGAGTCTTTCCATAACTATTTGAATTCATTTGATGTGAATTCTCTGCCATTATCTGATCGAAAGGTCTTGATATTCTTTTCAGTGTAGTTCTCGATCAAGGCTTTAAATTCCTTGAACTTGTTGAATACTTCATCTTTGTTCATCATGAAGTAAATCCATGTCTTCCTAGAAAAGTCATCAATAAAAGAAACATAGTATACATACCCACTTAGTGAACTTGATGACATTGGACCGCATACATTGGAGAGGATGATTTCCAAGATTCCTTTTGCTTTGCTCTCGCTACTTGGAAATGTCTTCTTTGTGTTATTTCCTTTCACACATCCTTTGCAGAAGCCGTCATTTTTTTCTTGAATTTCTAGAAGACCTTCAACAACTTTGCTTGCAAGTGGTAGTGCTATGTAATGCACATGTGCAAGCCTTCTATGCCAAAGCTCATTTAGCTCTACTGTGTCATGGACTAAAGCTTGTTCTGGATGGCACTTCAATTTGTATAGACCTCCTTCTTGTTTTCCAATCACTACTGCATCATCAATAGTATTTCCCTTTAGCCACATGATAACTTGGCCATTTATAAATGCAATCCTCATGCCTTTTGCATCTAATGCAGATATGGAGAGGAGGTTCTTCTTTAGTCCTAGTACAAACAATACTTCCTTCATTGTCATAGAATTTCGAGAGTATAGCTTATAGGAGGATTCCCCACTACCTTTTATTGGATACTGGTAGTCATCTCCAAGCTTCACCTTGTGAGGTGATTCATGTTCTGAGATTTTCACAAAGGATTCCTTGAATCCTGTCATATGTTTGGAAGCCTCACTTTCTATAAGCCAATCATTGCTTCCATGAGTAATGTTTCTTGTGAGAGCGGAAATAAAAACATATTCTTCATCACTGGAAGAATCTTCATTTATATATGGTTCTCTTTTTGGAAGGTTCATCATCCTCTATAGCATGAGCATGATTTCTTCTCTTGTTTCCCTTCTTCTTATAAGAGTTAATCTTATTTCTAGGACAGTCTTTTGCAAAGTGTCCTGTTTCATCACATGTATAGCATCTTAATTTAGATAAGTCCTTTCTAATGTTATCTTTATGGTGAAAGGTCTTACCTCTAGAGTGATGAGAGTTTATTCTACCTTTCTTGGAGTGAACTGTGAGGGCTTGATCTTCACTTCCCATCTTCTCTTCTCGAGCTGCTATCCGAGTTTATTATTGAGAGCATTCTTCCCATAGTCTACTGAATTTGACTAACTTCTTTATGGCACAGATTCCTTGAATAAAGGAGTCCCATGATCTAGGGATACCATTCAAGGCGGCCGTTACAAGCTATGCATTTTCCACTTCTTCATCTACTGCTGCCATATGTTCCTTGATCTGAGAGACCCTTGTAAAGTAAGACTGGATGGTATCTACATTATGGATCTTTACATTCTTCAGTTGGTTTCTCAGATTCATCTTCTGGTTTATGTTCTTCCCTTCAAACAATTTGGTTAGGGAATCAAACATAGCTTTAGGTGTCTTTAGGGAGGACACCTATGGTATGAGGTGATCCTTGATTGAATCAGCAATGATCCTCTTTGCCATAACCATATTCTTCTTGTGTAAGGTGTTAGCCTCATCTCCCTCTCTAACTAGAACCTCCTCACTGATATAGGAGTCCAACTCATTTTCTTCCAAGACCAGGGAGATCCTATGCTTCCAGGATCGGAAGTTATCATCTCCCTCAAGCTTTTCATCAAGCTTGGTATGAGGAGACATATTAACTAAGAACCTCAAATGGAAAGACAAAATATTTAGATCTTACCAGGTCAAGATGTTGGATCTGGATTTGGAGCTGAAATTATGTAGTGTTGGTTCAGGAGCAGATTAGGGTTTTTCTTTTCTGGAGTTCTGTCCAACCAAATACTTTGATATTGATCCTTAACTTCAATTTTGGTGAAGAGATCAATCCAATGCTAGGCTCATTGAAAAATTCCACTTCTGTGAAAAGATCTAATTTTTGGCAGCAGTGTCGGGTCCAAAACTGAAAAACCTCATAATTGGATTATACTTCAACAGAAAGATGCGCCCTAGCGAGGAGAGTTATTCCAACCTTCTTTTTCTGAAAATCTATAGAGAGAGATCCACAAAGTAGGAATCCCTAGTTCCCACAAATGCATAGTGTCTTCTTCTCAGGTTAGCTCTGATACCATGTTAGATTTTTAACATTAAGCTAGCATAACACTAGGATCTTTAACTGAGAGAACAACAAGCACAACAATCAAACACAAGAGACAATGAACACAATGTTTTTCCTTAGGGAAACCATAAATGGAAAAAACCCTGCAACTTCCTCAAAGATAGAATCAACACCAAAAGTAAAACCCCAAAACAATAAGATGATCTCCCAGCAGCAGTAACCTCTTTCTTCCTTTCCCCGGTGTCTTTCTCTTCCTCAGCTATGTGCTACAACTGAGTGTGAGTGAGTGTGTAATAAATAGAGAGGCTAGATCTCTATTTATACTAATTCCCAACTTGACTAAACCTAACTAGGTCCGACTTCACTAGGTGAGTCTAATAATCTTAGTGCCCCGAAACTGCGGGGACTTTAACCCTTGATCAATAGGAGGGTTACCCACAATGACTTGACATGAATTGTTTACATTATACAACCTCTCGATAGGAACATCGGGGAATGACATGACTCAAGTACATCCTAGAATAAACATCAAGTTACAATACATAAGAAATACAAGTGAATACATTCTGGTGAAGTCATAATGATGAAGTATGAGTTCACTTGGCGCTATAAGAGGAATCTTGCTATGGTCGAAAGACACCATTATGCAGAGTTGAATTACGTTGAGTTGCAGAGTTACCAATTTGTCGAGAGATTTGTTGAGAAAAGATGAGAAGAGTCAGAAATTTTCTAAGTCCAAAGAGGGTGTGAGCTTAGTAAGTCAAGAAGGGAATTGGTAAGGTATGCAGAGAAGCCAAGACACCATAGATATTTCAAGTGAGTGAGATTCATCGCTTAGACCAGTTGTAATTGAGGATGAAGTCGCTAGTATTCAAGTTGGCTCATTAACGAATAGGAAGGCACATAAGCCTATTTCTCCAGCATCATAGAAGCGATGGACCAGAATGACCACAAGGGCGCACAGAGAAGACACAACACATACGGGGCCATCAAGCCTTGAATTTATGGATTCTGCTACTCGAGCAGGGATGTCTATCAAGGACATCCCTGGAAAAATCCCTCCTAGTCATCCTAGTGCGTAGGTCAGGAATTCTATGAAGAATTAGAGATACTAAATCAGGATGTTGGCGATAACGCAAGGGATGGTATGCACATCTGATATCGTTCTTGCACTGATGCAGCTGAGGTACGACCAAGACGTGCTTGCATTAGAGGATGTTGCGAAGGAGCCATATCTTCCAATTGTCTTAGTAGAAGGAGCCTTGATAGAGTGCATTCCATGGGACTAGACAAAGGTGGATTACTCGGGTTGATCAATATGCCGCACTTTGGGAAGCCAACTGAGGCGAATGCATGTGTAAACAATTTTTGACGTGTTTTCATGATGGGTATTTATGGTTAAATGCGTTGGCTGAGGTCATGGTGGAGTTGATTTCATCAATAATAGGGCTACCCAAGGATGGGCCAGACCCCTCATAGTATATCCGAGGAAAATATAATGACAGGAAGTTGGAAATGACTCTAAAGAAGCGATATGCTCTAGAGCGCGAACGGGAGGGCCTACCATATTGATAGCATTAATGATCACGTAGTCAGTATTGATGCCATGATTCTAGCTAGTAAAGTATTAAGGAAGAATCGTCTAGTTCAATGTAATTTTGGGTGGTCGCATGTGCTGAGTTATGTGTGCAAGGCACACAAATGAATTCGTCCCTTTTTCTGATGAACTAGCTAGTGGAGGATGCAACGACCGCACATGCAGGTGCAAGATCATTTACATATGCTTGGATCCTCATTTTGATTATGTTGGTAGCTTGGATGGAACCAGATGATTACCAGGGGATGGATGTCAAAGCAGTAGAGACGTGCAAGGGTGCTAGATATCACAACTTATGGTGGGTTAAGGAAGCAGAGAGAAGGGTATATTTCTCGATCCAATTTTAGATCTACTGGGAAGCATTGCAGGTAGCAACGGTAAAAGTTCCATGACTAATAGAGGAATCTGTGACAAAGTATCGTAGGATTGCGCATTTTTCAATTGGACCCCACACTGTCTACGTTCATGTGTGGTGGGACCCCACCAAGAAATGGGTACCAATGAGGTACAAAGTGTCTGATGCGGAGTTGGAGGTAGCGATTAATGAATGGCCCATGGAATGGTGAGAACCAATCAGTATAGTAGAAGTTTTAATAGAAAAATTGGTAGATGCACCTGAGCATCCCATGCGCAAAGATGATGACCAATCCGATGATGACTCGTCGACCGAAACACCTACTGACCCAGAATCATCAAGAAATAAGAACAAAGAGACAAATGGATTAGGATATGAAAAACAACATCGTGTCAGCAATGGAAGCACAACTACATCGACTTGTCAAGGTTGTTAACGATGCGACTGATGTAGCCGCAAAAGAAATGAAGAAATCAGCACAATAAGGATTCACCGAGGTAAGAGACAAATTTTATTATGTTTATAATATCATTTTGAAGAGAGTACCAGAGAGCACAACTACACAGAATTACACGTCAATCAGCACTGAGCTGCAGGCCAGGAATGTTCAAATTCCCCTGACTGCGATTGATGCTAGATGGGAGGACTTAAATACCTCCCTACATCAGATGCAGAACGTTTCCTTAAATATCAATAGGTTGTCTACCTAGACCTTGGTATCTATGCATCAGGTTTCCAACCAGGATTTGGCCGATAGGCAGAAGGATATCAACGACCAGTACTTGTGGTCACATGAGAAAGAAGAAGCAATGCAAAGAGAGGTAGAAGAGTTGCGTCATGCCAAGGAAAATTTAACAGAAGATAAGGCACATGAGATAAAAATACTGAAAAGAGCGCATGAGGAATTGAGGATAAAAACTTAAGAGGAGATCAAGGAGTTAAAGGATAGCCAAGTTAAATTGGAATCGGCAGTAGCAGATGCTTGTCGGCATGTCTTGGAGAGCACCGTAGAGCTAGATGTGGTAGCTAGACCGAAGAAAATTGGAGCTGTTATTGAGCAACTACAGAGTGAAACCAGCATTTTGGATGTGTTGATACACCCCTCCATGCCACCAGAACATATAGTCGTGAGGAAGGACAAAATCGAAGAGCTGGAAACAAAGATCGATGAGTTAGAGCAGGATGCCAAAAAATTAATAGATGCAACTACGCAAGTCTGGGGCAGCATAGCATAGGATGAACAAATAAAGAAACTGATTACACAGTTGCAAGAAGTAGATGGGAAATTGGTGACCCTAAAGATGTTTCTTAAATAAATGCCATTTATGATGCAGATCACCAAGGTGCCAGAACTAAAGGATCTATAGCAGTGAGTCACAAGCGCAAGGGAAAGGTAGCAGTAGCGCAATGCACATTTAGACGAGTTCCAGGAGATTGGATCGTAGCTATCGGTAAAAGCAGTCTCTACACTCCAAGCTGCACAAGAAGGAAAGAAAAACATTGCTGTGAAGATAGTTGAGCACCTTGTCAACCATGATCTAAAGGTGAGCCAAGAGATTATTGAATGATTCAAGGAGCAGTTCAAAGTGATCACTCAGCAGTTTGCAAATTTCAAAGCCAAAATCATTGAGTCTACCATGTCCAATTAAGCATGGCTTGAGGGTGAGTCACAAGATTGTGTTGGGGGCCTGTTGGCAGAGGTTTTGGATACATTGTTGCACAACATCGCAGATGTTGTGCAAGCTCAAAAGACACAACGCAATAGGTAGACCGGTGCACAAGCAGAGAATAGAATATTGTGTATATTTTATGTCACGTTTTGTACTTTGGACGATATTTTGACGATATTGGTCATTATTTTGTAGATTCAGTTAAGAATTGGTTAAGATTTAGTTAGAAGTGCATCTTGAATGTAAAGGCGCAAGCCTATAAATAGGAATAGAATTGAAAGTGTTAGAAAGGACTTGGGAGGAGAGATTTGGAATAATCAAGACTGGAGCTTGAATTGTGAACTATTTTGAATATGTGAATCATTGCGCAGAAGTAATATGATAAGATGGGAGTTGATCTGAATTGTTGTTTCTTCTATCTTTTTTTGTTTTACTGTTTCTGCGATCTAATGGTGAATGCAAATTTAATGTGTGACATGGATCTATGATGCAATGATTTTTGCTTCTAAATGATGTTATTCTTCTAGATCTGCTTGCACATAAGTATGTTACTGTGGTTATGAATCAATGATGCGATTGTTTATGAGCGATGATGAATGGTCTTGTTAATGGTTGAGTAAATGTACATATCTATTAGATAATTTGATGAATTGCCGATCCACATAATCCTCCACTATTCTGCAGAAACTTGGTTCCGACAGCTCTCCTTTGAACATCTCAGGTGAGACTTCATCCGCTTCATGGGTGTTTCCAGGCAGGGTAAAACCTGTCTAGGCCGGTGCTCAGGGAGGTTGCGGTGAGTTGAGATTCGACAGAGTGGGAACCCCTGTCAACTGGTTTTTTCGGCTGGGTTTGTGCCAAAAAATATCCTGTATGGGTTGAAAGTTTAGTTAAAAAGTATTTAGTAATTGGGGTATGACTATAATCATAGTGGTGCAACAGAAACATAGTGAACCTTTGGTATTTAGCTTGCAATTGAGGATTCCAATTCTAAACAAACAACAACATATTCTAAGGATTGAAGTCACTAGTTGGATTCATAGATGGTTGGAGTTGGTTCATTGCTTGAGGAGAAGCAATTTTGGGAGGGGAGGACTATAATATCCCCATTTTTATTATTAACACCATGGAGAAACCCCTAACCCATGAGAACCCATGGTTCTAGTGAAGAACTATATTAATTAAAATGTAGGATTAATTCTGATAGATAATAAATATCCTTGTATGCAACTCTTAGACTTAGGATATTATTTTCATGTCTTGATTATTTTATATTATGAATATATTAATTGTTGGACCTAGTGGATGTGCTAGGTAGCCAAGGGGGAGTGCATCAGGCCTAATGCATCCAATGGGTTGTCACACTAAAATAAAACTAGTAGAAAATTAGAAAGCTCCATAAATAGAGGAAATGCATCAATTTCTAAAAAGGATAAAGCATGTCAGTTAGAAAAGAAGGAAAGTTTAGAGGGCGCAATTTCTAAAATGGATAAATCATGTCAGTTAGAAAAGCATGAAGCTTAGTGGGCACTGTTTCTAAAAGAATAAATAATTTCAGTGTGAAAATCAGGAAACAAGAGGGCATGGTTTCTAAAGGAAGAAAAGCAAGTCAGTTGGAAAGTTAGGAAAGCAACGAAGACAAAGCAAGAAAGTTCCTAATCCACTCATGAGGGCGCATTGGGTAAGGGAAGTAGGCCACATGAAGAGTGAATTTGATCATGAATCCTAAATTATATATATAACAGAAATTACACATCACAATCGGAACTTTTGGTAATTTGCCATTTTTTTCTTGAGAGCCTTGCTTCTCAAAAGTTGAGTGTTTTGTCTCAACATGACTTAGGTCATGTGTGCCATTTCCAGTGTCATTCAGAAAGTTTTATTGTAGGTATATTCAGCTATTAAATACATTCATCATAGTTCAAGGGAGATCTACCATATTTATTAGTGAAGAAATCTATCCTCCTTCCTTTTAGTGGATTCTTGAGTGTTGGTTTTGCAAACTAGTTGAAGAGGGACATTTTGGATATCTAGTTTTTCTCCATTCCTATACTTCTCATTATGAGTGTAGACACTAGGTTAATTTGAAGATATGATATGCCATCCAGTACATATGATCAAGTTCATTTAATGTAGAATATGCTTGTTTAATCATTGCCTCAATGCAAGTAATATTGTCTAGTTAGAATCCCACTTCAAGAGGGAACATTCCAAGAGTTGTTTCAGAATTCTAAATCCTTGATGGTAGCAATAATAATATAAACAAGCTAAGAATCTAAGCACACAATTAACCTCACAGGGAATTGCAGAGAATTAGCATAAGGAGAGAAGAAGAGGAAGATTGCACGCACATTGAGTGATCAATAAATGATGATTGATTGATTATTACAATAGTAATACATCCTTATAAAATAAATTTGAGTTGATGGAAGACAACTCATTCTATCTCATATATCAGGCTTACTAAATATGATAAACCCCCATAGATGGCTAAAGCGCTTTCCAACTCTGTCAAGTACATCACAAATTATTAAAGCATGAGTGATAGAAAAACATGCTAGTCCTGGAAGATGGAGAGAAAATAATGGAGGATGGGTTGGCACCAAAAGATAGCAGTTTCATAGTTGACTAGATTTACCTTATCCACTGAAATGCATGAATAAAGTAGGATAAATATAGAATCTACAGGAAGGTGCAGTTACTAATTATGGAATTCAATAAAGTGGGTAGGATCTAACAAGAATCATGATAAAGGAACTCTTGGGGTATATATGGAAAGTTTTGACCAAGTGGTGCAAGTGGATGCCAAATATTTAGGCTAGTGGATAGGAAATTAATCAATAATGATTAAATACTGTTATCCTAAGTATGGAGTGGATTTATAATATCCCAACACCCCAATTTAAGTCTGAATTTATAATTATATGTATGAAATAATCAGAAATATAAACCTATATAGTGCCCAGCAACAAGGCTATGGTCACCCTTTACAATTTATCTTGTCCAAATATCTAAGGAAATAAGCAAAACCACATGGGGAAAATCCTCCCTCAAGAAAGGACATGAAAGGAAAACCAAAAATGTTGAACTATTGTTGATGCTGCTCTAAAATAAACATTGATGTCTAGAGGAATATTCTTCTTGGGAAGAAAAGAAATTCACTCACCTAGATCAAGAATAGTTGTAAGATGGAAACTGGGACCATGTAGAACAACTGAGATCCAATGATGTGTAAGAAGGACTGGAAGATATTGAGAGTTGTAACTAGCTCCAAGATGATGTGATGAATTAAAATTCGAACCAATAGAAATGAAATCAGCTCCATATAGGTGAAATAAGTGTCCAAGTGAATGCATAAGGTCTCTAGCTTCATTTACACTGAGAGGATGTGTGCAAGTGATCACAGAGGAAAAAAGAGAAGGCTTAGGATCAGGGGGTGTGAATGTTGAGACTCCATAGGTTGATCTAGTTCTAGGATATCCAAAGAAACACATACTCGCACATCAGTAGACTCATCTAGATCATAAACTGGTAAATAATCCTATGTGATAGAAGTATGAAAGGAGTAAAGAAGGAGATGTTCAAAATATTCAAGGATGCTCTGAGTTGTATTGATGCCAATAACAAAGGAGGAGATGCAGAAGCACATGAGATCAATTATGGTGAGTGGTATTACACAAATAAGACATGATATAGAAAAACAAACATCTAGGAAGTCACTGAGTTGTTGACCATCAAGGAGAGAGGTATGCACAAGGTGTGAAATATCTGGCATATGGATTTGAGAATCTATGATATAAGACATAGAGAACAATTGATGTGTGACTGAATCATCAAAAATGGAAATGGCATCTCCCTTAGTTACTTATTTTTCATCATCAGAATCATAAGAAGATCAATTAATATCTTCAACTTCAAGAGATAAAAAAAATATGGCTCTTCAATATTTGCTTCTTTATAGAAAGAGTAAACATTCGAATCAAAGAGAATAGTAGCAACAAGAACTGTATGAGTTACTTATTCATCATGAATAAATTCATCGGAGAATGCAGAGGCTGAGACATCTTGAGAGAGAGCACATAACGAGATGTTGGGTTCGTTCCATGCTTCATATTCTTCTTCCTGCATACCAAAATCTTTGTCCAAATTGTTCCAAATATCAAATAGATATGCAGTAGAATTTACGAGATGATGTATCTTTGGAGACATTGCCAACAACATAAATCCATAATCCCTATCACCATCATTTAGCTAGTCAATTTTCTCTTCATAAGACTCTAATTCACTCACTGCACCAATGGAGACATCAAAGAGATATTACATCTTCAAGAATGCGCTCATATTTGGCTTCCAAGTAGCTTAGTTGAAGGGAGATAGTAGACGAACTTTTGAATCCATATAGAAGTTTTTGCACCTAAACATATAAAAAGGAGAATGAATTGATGAGCTACCAAATATCTAATACCATGTCATAATTCTAAATCCTTGATGGTATCAAGAATTCTATAAACAAGCTAAGAGTCTAAGCACACAATTAACCTCACAGGGAATTGCAGAGAATTAGCATAAGGAGAGAAGAAGAAGAAGAATGCACACACATTAAGGGGTGATCAATAAATTATGATTGATTGATTATTACAATAGTAATACATCCTTATAAAGGAAAATTGAGTTAATGGAAGACAAATGATGCTAGCTCATAAATCAAGCTTACTAAATATGATAAACCCCCACAGGTGGCTAAAGCACTTTCCAACTCTATCAAGGGCCTCATGAATTAGCTAAAGCATGAGTGAGTTGTCATGAGTGATGGAAAAACAAGCTAATCCTAGAATATGGAGAGAAACTCATGGAGGATAGGTTGGCAACAAAAGATAACATTTTTCTAGTTGACTAACTTTACCTTATCCACTGAAAGGCAGGAATAAAGCACGATAAAGACAGAATCTGCTGGAAGGAGCAGTTACTAATTATGGTATTCAATAAAGCACGAAGGATATAACCAAAATAAATATAAAGTCACTCATGGGGTATATATGGAAAGTGTTTACCAAGTGTTGCAAGTGGATGCAAACTACTTAGGCTGGTGGATAGGAAATTAATCAATAATGATTCAATATTGTTATCCTAAGTATGGAGTGGGTTTATAATATCCCAATGTTAGGATATTTAGACACTTAATATTTAGTTAAGATCAACTTGTGTAATATATTTGTTAGGTAAAAGTGTGTTTCTTTAGTATGCATTAGTATGCATTTGTAAATATTATAATCCGACGGTCACAATATGTTCTAGACATAGAGTGATCCGACGGTTCAACTTCTCTTAGATCATACCTACCATTGATCCATGGCTTAACACCCAATTGGTCTATGATCTCTATTTAAAGAGCATAGATGGTCCTTGGCTAGTTGATCGATTATGAGAAGCTCATGTAAATTTCTTTCTTTTGCATAATAAATTGCTCCAAGTAGCTATTTGGCTGGGGCCATGGACTGTTTCCCTCTCGAGGGTTTTAACCACGTGACAAACATTGGTGTATTGATCTTGTTGGGCAATAGGGAAGACCCGGGTTTAAACCTTTAGTGTCGCACCAAAAAAAGACCCACAGTGTTGGCCCTTTCGGCAACAACCTACGCGCAGGTTGCAGTCTCACCCGAAACAGCTATGGGGTGCCGCAGAATCAGGTTTCTGCAAGCCGAGAGGGGGATTACTGGACCTTAGCATTTAATAATCTTATTAATCAATACTATAAAAGCTTTACCATTCATTCACATACAACTTCGCAGATAAATAAACAGTCATTACTTGCTCAACCCACTACAGGGAATTCACAGCGAAGCTAAATATTAACAGCGATCTAACTTATCAGATGTATACAGTATTAATGCATAAAAGATAATAGAAACAGGAACAGCACAAGAAACCACGACATCGGATATAACGTGGTTCACCCCCAGTGTAGGGGCTATGTCCACAAACTGTGTTTTATTCAACTTGCTACAAAATCCACAGTTTGATCTGCGCACTCAGCGGCAGATCCCTTCAATCCTTAAAAGCCGCGCACACAGCAGCAGGCCTCTGCGCACACAGCTGCAGATCTTTCTTTCTCTTCTTACAAAAACCCTCTACGCACACAGCTGCAGAGGTCGTCCATGCACACAGCTGGGACTTAACCTTTCAAAATCAACCTTAGCTTCGCCTTATTTTTTTTTACATCATAAACCCTAACCTATCTTCTTTACACAAGCGCTTATTTATACTACGCATTTTTACAAAACCATGGTCTTAAACCATGGGCACCCAAAAAAACCCTAAACCCTGGATTTAAACCACGGGTTTATTACAAAAAGGGGGTTTTGACTTACCCTGACACCCCTAAGACTATCTTGACCCATAACTCCGCTTACCAATAGCCGCGAAGTTACCAAAACTAGTAATCCTTAGGGTATGCGCCCCAACAGGCCCCTAAGACTCACTAGTGGCCCGTCCCGGGACACTCTGCGAGGACTCTGGTGGGAGAATCTTCTGCGCGAGGGTCTGGAAGCGACTGGTGAGATTATGAAGTATATCATCAGCGGCTTTCTCCTTTTCCACCAATTCCTGTAATACTGAAGAAGAGTCTGTGTCAGCCTTTTCCTGCGCAAAAGTGTCATAGGTCTTCAAAAGTTTGAGCTGGCTTTCCGCAATATTGCTCAATTCTAATGCTTCATCAACTAGGGGCTGTAACGCATTTTCCAGCAGTGTTACCTTCGTCCTGCAGGACTCGATTTCCTGCTGAAGTTCCTTGCTGCGCTTCACTTTAGCCATCTTCTGCATAGGTGGCAGCGTCTTGATTTCTATTCTGACTGCATCTAATTCATCCTGGCGCAACTTGATGGTTTCCTGAATCTTCCCTACATCTGGATGGTCCTGTAGGTTTGCCCATGCTTCTATGCTGTCTTCCATTAGTTTGGCGACGCTGGCCACATTGTCTGATATTTTTGCTGCTGAAGCCTTGATGTCCTGCTGGCGCTGTTCTCGGACCTCTGGTGGAGTCTCAGGAGGAATTCGCAGCTGAAGTTCTGCAATCTAGTGCTGGTGTTCTATCTTCATCCTTTCAACCTCGCTGCGGGACCGCTAGGCATAATCTCTCAGCTTAGCAATTATATGCCCTGGTTCCTCTGCTCCCTGTATGTCGGAGTCAGAAAGACTCCGACATGCCTCATCCAATGCTCGCATTAGCGTAATTGTTGTTTGTTCAACCTCTTTCTTCTGTTGTGTGATCTCTTCTAGGCGTGATGCAAAGGTTTTGTTTTGTTTGATGGTGTCTTCCAATTGGATTTGTGACACTTGGGTTCAGGCATGGATCTCCTTTGTAATCGCGAGCTGACAGAGGTGCAACTTTGACATAGACATCTTTGTATAATCAAGCCCTGCAGTTATATTCGTCTGGGGTCGGGAATCTATGTCAGGTTGTATCAGAGTTGCACTTGATACCTATCCTTGGTGATCTCTGGGTGGCCATTGCCTAATATCCTGCTGCGTGGGTGCCATAGTGCTACTTGTCGCAGTACTGGGCGCTGATTTTGCTGTTAGCTCTTTTAACTCCGATACCCTGTTTGTGATACCTGAGAGGCCAACAAGATGGAGTTCCGCAAAATCTGACCATTTTTTAGTAAGCGCTATCGTAGACTGTTCTAGAGTGTGCTCCAGCGCATCCAGCGTGACAGTGGCTTCTTCCTCGATATCTTTGTCCTTCGATGCTTTTGCCTTTTTGCAGGACTGTGGCTTGGTTACCTCAGCTACTTCTGGTGACTTGCGCTTCGTTGGTGGGTTAGGATCTGATATGGTCTTGACCGACTCCTCATCCTGTTCATCCTCTTCATCATGTTCATCCTGTTCATCCTATCCACCGTCTCCACCCTGGCCATCGTCATTCATCTGCGAATCACTTAGGTCTTCGCTATCTTCCAATGGGCTTTGCTGCTGCGCCTGACTAGTACCTGCGCCAATATTGGTAGCTGGGGGAACCAGAATAGAGGTTTTTTTCCCTAAATATTTCAGCCATTCGGCCGGCCATTGCTGAACTATCCGCCTGATATCTGGTTCGGTGACTACATATGGTAATTTGAAGCATTTCCGTTGAGGATCTGCATGAGCTTGAATGAAAACATGATGCATATCGGCACTAAAGTGCGCGACGCCCTCGTATTGAGAGAACACTTCGTTGGTAAGTCGAGGTGTTCGCACAATCTCATAGTGAATACTCATAGCATAGAAGACGAACACAGTGTTCGTCATCTGCTGAGCTTCCTTATCTGAGGATATCCATAGGGAGGCATACCTCGCTGCCCCTGGCGTGCCGGGGGTTATTTCTACAAACTGGGCTTCAGTGGGTTCTTTCCACCCAACTAATGCAATAAGGATTACAAGCCAGGAATAATGAAAAGGTCTACCTTTTTCTTGCGCATCGCGGGCATCCTCCAAAAACTCCTTCGCAAGATACCCGAGCCAATTATAAGTATACCCCTCAGCGCAGTTCATAGCAATCCGGATAACCGGGGCAGGTACTTCAGTTGGCTGACATTTCCGTATGAGTTTGCAGGCTAAGAGTTCAGCTACAAATCGAATGGGCTGCTCCTGAATCGCGGAAGTGTGATACCCCCATTTCCCTTTTGTCAAGCCAAACCGCTCTTTCATGGTTTGCGCGAGCTTTGTATCGTCATGTTTGGACGGAAATTCAGTTCCCGGATCAGGTCCTGCCATGGGTAAACCTGTGATCTTATGGATGAGGGAGGCGTCAATAGGAATTTGCTGGTCCCCTATCCATAAAAAGCCGTCATGCACCAGGGCTAGTAACTGTTTGGCCACTACAGTCACATGTATGCCGCGTCCGAAATGGGGAATGTTAAGTATCTTGAGTAGGCCAGCTTTGTCCAGGCCTGCAGCCCATGGTTGCACTTCCAGTAGTGTGACCCTATGATCCGGGTACTTGACGCGGTGCAAGTACTCTGCTAGTTCAAACTGTGGGAACTTGCCATGGTCATTGGTGTCATGATCGATGTACTTAAGCCGATCAATCTTCCCTGTCATATTTCCTATCAACTGTACTCCCGGTGGCAGCGAGGGTGTGGCTAATGTAAATTGCTTTGTGCGACGAGGAAACGCGGTACCTGGGCAAACAGGTGGTAGATATGGTGGCCGTGGTGGTGGAATGTTCTCCCTTCCCCCAGCCGGGGTCTGTGCGGAGCCAGAGGGCTCCATAGGATGAGCTGCTGGTGTTTTCCCTGTTTGCCGCTGCCGGTCTTGGTTGCGCTTGGTGCGAACTTCAGTTCTAGTCTTTTTCCTGGCAGACCATGTCTGCATCGGCCGTGGTGGTGCTAGGGGAGTGTCTTCACAGCGAGCTAGGGTAGGTGGCCGATTAGAGCAGGTGATCAGACCCTCTTTCTTGAATTCTCTGACCAAAGCGTCAATCTCGCGTTCGGTGGTCATGGGTTCGCTCAGAAATCTTGAAGAAATGCAGAATGCAATTTTCCCTAACTTAGGCGTCTTCTTATACACGCCATCAATCAAATCGGGCAGGACAGTGCATTGAAGGCACCAAGTCTGACTAAAATCTTGTCCATGTGGAGCGCAATTGCCGGTACTGGTCTTAGTACAGTCATTTAAAGCAATTAAAATTCCACCGCCGCCAAATTGGCTGCTTCCCAACAGTCGGATTTTGAGCCTCGCTATATTTTTGGGCCGCGGTAGAATCATGGTTGAAGCCTCGGGGCAATAAGCAGACTCGGCCCAATAATGCCCTTCGACCCGACCTGGTAATATCTGCGACAGGACTATTAGGTTTGAGGCACTAGCGTCTTGGCTCTGCCCCTGGGTTTGGTATCCAATTCCTGGATGATCAACATTTGCCTTGTCGTGGTGTGATCGGAAAGCTATATCTAAAACAAGACCACTTTTATTAATGGAAAATGTGATCAAAACGCTATCCACAAGATCATTCCCACTTATAGTACCGTGGCGGAGCTCAACCTTCATATGCCCATTTTTCACTATAGGGTCCAAGATATGTACAAACTTATGCACCCACTCCTTGCGAGGTGTGTTTGCCATTACTGTATAGTTCTACCTCAAATGTCCCTGAGGGCTATTCCACCCCTTGAACTTACTTCGCACTTCTTGAGCTTGCCTTATGACTCTGGGGCACAGGAATTTTGGGCAGGTTCCCCGACTGGGGTGAGACTTTGTATGATCGGTCCCCCATGCTGCTGTAGCTTCTATTGCTATTTCCAGACTCTAGGTGTTTTGTGACTGAGGTACTCGTTCTGACATAGGTGCAATAAATTCTCCAGGGTCTGTCATCCCAACCTGTGCAGGCAATTCTCTAGGCTGTGCGCTAAGGCATCGAAGAGACTGAGTGATCTGCACGCATCTATGGCCATGTAGCTCGTACAGTCGATTCTGCCAATTCTCCAGACCATCGTCTGAATCAGACATGCAGGAGATATCACAATGCCAATCCATTACACCATCATCATTAGGCTCGACATAATCTACATCCTTGGCTGTGATGTTGTAGATGTGGTCTAGAGTATCCTGCTCCCCTTCATCTCTGAGTGGTTCTGTATATCTTTCTCCTTGGGATGGGTCGAGGGGTATAATAACGCGCAGGCCATTTCCTTCAAAGGTCATCTGTCTCCTTTTAAGGTTGATGATTGCAGCATTGGCCATGGCCCACTCAATTCTCAACAGGGCTGGGTAAGGGTTGCTGTCATCAATGATCTCAATAACTTCAAAATCTGCTAGAGTACTGACCCCATCGATGTCGATTGGGACACTAAGAAGTCTCCCTAGCGGTACAATCATTTGCTGGTTAGCTAGTCGCAGTTGTATAGGTGACCAAACCAGGGAAGGATTTCCCATTTGTCCCCAGGTCTGCTTGGGTAGGACATTAACGTCTGATCCAAGATCCAGGATGACATCAGTCATATCATATTCTCCTATCTGAACGTTCAATCTCATTTCCCTTCCCGTTCTTCGGACACGACTAACAGTTTTCTCCTGATCAATTCCTCTCTGAGGGTCTGTGACAGCAAGAACTTTTTGCAACTCGTTTAGAGTGTTCTGATTCCGCAAGAGTTTCATACAGCTCTGTAAGAAAGAGGACAGTGTACTTACTTTATCCGTCGAGGCCTCCTGTGGCTGCGAAGCCTGCTGATGTTGTCGCGCAGGTATTTCTACAGCGCCAGGGTCAACACTATCGCACAGGGCCTCCTGGACTGGTGCATGGTCCTTCGCAGGGTCAAGGGCTGGGACTTTCTTGGAGGCCTTTTGTGCGCACACCGCGGCAGGTGGCTTTGGCGAGTCTTGAGTATTTGTCGTAGCTCCACTCCGGGTGACCACATTGAGGGTTGGGGCAAGTCTCTGCTCCACGAAAATCAACTAAATACTTGGAGTAGGGCCACGGCTGTTTTCCTGAATCTTTGCGAGGAGCTAGGGGCACTGTTCAATCACGTGGTCCACTGCACGGCAATACCGACAGGTCGTAGTGGGGTTCCGACAGTCGCGAGCCAAGTGACCAACTTGGTTAAAATTGTAACACACAACCTGGCCTCTACCTCTTCCAGTCATCCCACCACGGCCGCGACCGCCAAAAGCACCTCTTCCAGAGGCACCGCCACGGTAACCATAGCCATCATTATTCTGGGATTCATTGTGGACTCGGTAGGCATCAGAGGTGCGCTCTCGCATAAGGTCGTAGCTACGACATTCTTCTTCATTATGCCCGATGGACTTACAGAACTGGCAGTAGGGGTTTTTGGGAACTTGAACATATCTCTGAAGAAGATGGCAGTGCCCAGGGCGATGCTGGCCAGAGGTTTGGAAAATCTCACAATATAGAACACCGGCATTGAATTGGTTGGGCGTGCCCGTATTTAGATATGTTCTGACCACGGGGCACTGGTCCCTATCGTGACCCTCGGACCGACATTGCATACACCAGACCTCCTCTCGACTGGTTTTAGCTTTCTTCATGTCACGAAGCTCCAGGGCCATCACTGCCAGCTGCACTTGGATTTAAGCAAGACCAGAATCGTCTCCGACGGGAGCGGTCTCTAGCTTCATTGCGATTTCCAGAGCCTCTTGCTGGTCAGCAACCTTCTGTTGCATGAGCGGAGTTCTGATATGTGGCAATAACGCTGCGATAAACCATTCCTTGTGCTGCGCAGGACTAATGGTGAAGCTCACT
Organism: Pseudotsuga menziesii; assembly: GCA_001517045.1. Classification (NCBI taxonomy): domain Eukaryota; kingdom Viridiplantae; phylum Streptophyta; class Pinopsida; order Pinales; family Pinaceae; genus Pseudotsuga; species Pseudotsuga menziesii. The sequence goes on along the minus strand of LPNX010180652.1, from coordinate 418,935 downwards.
TGGTCTAATAGAACTTTGAATCTCTGGTCAAAGTCCCACATGAATTCGCCATGCCGCTGTTCAATCTCTTTGAGTTCAGTGATGCTCTGCGATTCTGATTTTGGTTTCTTAAATTCCTTAATGATGGCGGCCTTGATTTCATCCAAAGTGGGGTGCTGATTACTGGAGAATTTCATGAACCAGGTCAAATCCCAGTCGTGAAAGGAAGTAATGAGCTGCGCGGTTCTCACATCCAGGTCGGTAATACTCTTCGTGTTCCAGACGGCCTCACATAAAAACCAGAACTGTTTTGGATCTTCTGATCCCGTTCCTTTGAAGATGGGTAGCTTAATGTCATCAGCTAGGTGGGCCATGGTGGTTCTGGGAGGATTGGGAGGGGGACAGGACATTGATGGGGGGGGATTTACGGGGGCAGATTGACCTGTGGCCGGAATACTTGGACTTGGTTTCCTGTCACACTGCAACCGAACTTTAGGGGTAACGAAGCGAGGCTGGGGGGTAACAAGAGGGTTTCCTACCGAAGGGTTTTCTTCAGGGTCTGGATGTGGAGGGTTTATAGGGGGAAATGCAGTGGTCTGTTCTGAGGAGTAGGACTCAAAATCTCTTTTGTACCTTTTCTCACTTCGTGGCAACCCACTTTGCGCGTCGAAAATATTCTCACTCGCAAACATATGTTAGTACTACTAAACTAACAGTATGATTCAAATAATAATATACCCTTTTCAACCAATAGTATTTTAATCTTCAAGCTTAAGGAATTTAAAAACTTACCACGGGGCCCTTTGAAAAACTGTCGTTCAGCTTCGCTGAAAGAAGTGCTTGTATCAATGGAAAACTCTGTCACGAACGCTTCCAATGTTCGCGTCATCCAGAAATCGACAGCGCGGGATACCTCGTTGTTCACGTGTTGCACAAGATTGACCCTTGCGGGGGTCCACACAGGAATTCGTCAAGCTTGAAAGTTCGTCCTCCTCTCTGTTAACCTAGACAACCACTGGTGCAACTCTATGTGGAAACTACCAAAGAAAATTTCATAAGTATCACAAAAAACATACCTTTGTAAAAATTCACTTGCGCTTCGACACGGATTCGTATTCTCTTGCTGCGCGAATTTCAGACAAGTCTCAGCAAACCAATCACCGATGTCCTTCACAGAGGGCCTCCAAAACATAGCCCCTGAGGTACAATGTAAACCCCTCTTGAGCAGGTACTGAGTTCAACCGGCAACGGAACCAATTTGTTGGGCAATAGGGTAGACCCGGGTTTAAACCTTTAGTGTCGCACCAACAAAAGACCCACAGTGTTGGCCCTTTTGGCAACAACCTACGCGCAGGTTGCAGTTTCACCCGAAACAGCTATGGGGTGCCGTAGAATCAGGTTTCTGCAAGCCAAGAGGGGGATTACTATACCTTAGCCTTTAATAATCTTATTAATCAATACTATAAAAGCTTTACCATTCATTCACATACAACTTCGCAGATAAATAAACAGTCATTACTTGCTCAACCCGCTACAGGGAATTCACAGCGAAGCTAAATATTAACAGCGATCTAACTTATCAGATGTATACAGTATTAATGCATAAAAGATAACAGAAACAGGAACAGCACAAGAAACCACAACACCAGATATAACATGGTTCACCCCCAGTGTAGGGGCTACGTCCACAAACTGTGTTTTATTCAACTTGCTACAAAATCCACAGTTTGATCTGCGCACTCAGTGGCAGATCCCTTCAATCCTTAAAATCCGTGCACACAGCAGCAGGCCTCTGCGCACATAGCTGCAGATTTTTCTTTCTCTTCTTACAAAAACCCTCTGCGCACACAGCTGCAGAGGTCGTCCACGCACACAGCTGGGACTTAACCTTTCAAAATCAACCTTAGCTTCGCCTTATTCTTTCTTACATCATAAACCCTAACCTATCTTCTTTACACAAGCGCTTATTTATACTGCGCATTTTTACAAAACCATGGTCTTAAACCATGGGCACCCAAAAAAAACCCTAAACCCTGGATTTAAACCACAGGTTTATTACAAAAAGGGGGTTTTGACTTACCCTGACACCCCTAAGACTATCTTGACCCATAACTCCGCTTACCAACAGCCGCGAAGTTACCAAAACTAGCAATCCTTAGGGTACGTGCCCCAACAGATCTGTGATTCATTTGTGTAAAGTGGTTGCTCTTGGTGTTCAGTCCTTTAGGAGTACCCTGTTTACCCTAACATGGTATTAGAGCTGCACTATTTATTGCCACACTATTTAAAAGTCACATTATTGTAAAAATGAACATCACTTATTCTACAAAAGTGATTCACTTCAAAGCAAATTTATTGTAAAGTGATTGCCAAAGGTTGATCTTGGGAAGAGGGGGCTTCTTTTTTTTATTTGGTCAAGTTAATATCTTCCACGTCACTATTGGGGACATCTTCAACATTTTCTTTGATTAAGCATAATTTCATCATCCAGAATCAGTTTTCAGTGACGTTTTTTTTAAAACCGCATATTTTTTTGAGTTCTTTGCATCTAGACAGTTAGTTTTTGTTCTTTCAGCCATTAGTTTACAGTATGGATGCCCCTTGTGATATTATACTTACAAGTTCTAACTATTTCTCATGGAAATCTCGTATGGAAGATGTTCTACGAAGTAGGGGACTTTTTAGGATAACCTCAGGGAAATAAACAGAACCCACTGATGATGATAAGAAAATTAAATGGGAAAATAGATGTGGTGAAGCTTGTGGATTGATTGGGATGTCAATCTCTATTGATTTGCGATTCCACATATCTGAAATTGATGAACCTGATAAAGCTTGGGAAAAGTTGGAATCTATGTTTGGTAAACACAATGAAATTCGGGGTCATAAACTCGAGAATGAGTTGATTTCCTTGAATCCAAATGATTTTTCATGCATTCAAGACTATTTATCTAAGTATAAAACTCTTATACTCTTATGTGCAGAATGCAAGATTAAGAAAGAAGACAAACAATGTATTTATCATATTCTTTCCAAACATGGACCTGCATATTCTATTTTTGTATCTACATTCTACTCCATGAAAGAATCCTTAACTGCAACTAGCTATCAAGAGCCTAGTCTTGAATCCTTTTGTGATTCCTTAATTAGAGAGCAAGATAAGCTCATTCATCTTGGAATAATTAACAATGCAGATACATCTGGGAAAGACTTATTGTCTCAACAGAAAGAAAAGTCCAAGCCTCCCAAGAAACATAATTTTCGCAATAATAAGCCAAACAACAAGGGTCCCAAACCCTCTCAGTCAGCTCCTTCTTTAAAAAATGACAAAGGATCCATGCCAAAAGGAAAGAATACTGAGCGTCATTGCAATTTTTGTGGGAAAGATAATCATGATGAATCTAAGTGTTTTAAGAAGATGGCAGCCTTGGAAGCAACAATGAAGAAGCACCACATCAACCTAGATTGATCTTCAGAATCTAACTCTCATGGACATGCACTTTGTGCTTCTGGTTACTCTTATACTGCATCTTCTTCTTCTACTTCAATTGAATGGCTCATTGATTCTGGAGCATCTTATCATATGGCTAAGGATAAAGCCATGTTTTCTACTATGCATGAATGTAACACTAAACAAATATTTGTTGGTGATGATAGATCTCTAAGTGTTGTAGGATCTAGAATAGTTCTAGTAGAAAATGGCCATTTCAGTGATGTACTATGTGTTCCAAAAATTTCCTGTAATTTGTTATCAGTCTATCAAATTACTCATTCAGGTGAAGGTAAAACTAGGACGTTTACACCTCACCAAGTTGTACTCAAGGATTTTAAAAATCCTCAAAATATCCTTGCTACTGGAACTGTTGATGATATTACCAGGTTGTACAAATTTAACAACTTTGGGTCATCACCTTTTCCTTCAGTTTTTGTTGCTCGTAGTGATAACTTGAGCAAAATTTTGCATGAGCGATTTGGTCACTTAAATTATCGCTCATTGCAACAACTATGTAAAGACAATATGGTGATTGGTCTTTTAATGGTATCTTGCAAGGATGGTGTTTGTTCCGGTTGTGTACTCGAAAGAAATCATCAGGACAGTTTTGACAAACGTGCCTCTTGGCACGCCTCGATTCCTTTGGAGCTTGTGCATAGTGACTTGTGTGGTCCTCTTCCATTTGCATCCTTTTCTGGTTTCAAATATTTCTTAACTTTCATTTATGACTACTCTAGATGCACTTGGGTTTACTTCCTAAAACTTAAGAGCGAAGTATTTAACATGTTCTTGGCCTACAAGGCCCTTGTTGAAAAACAATCTGGTCATCAAATTATTAAGTTAAGATCTGACAATGGAGGAGAGTATGTTAACAACAATTTCACTACTTTTTGCACTGAACAAGGAATCCAACAACAACACACTGTTCCATATACACCACAACAAAATGGTGTAGCTGAACGGAAGAACCGCACGTTAAAAGAAATGGCTAATTATATGATCCAATCTAAGGGACTAAGTCTTCAATATTGGGCTGAGGCCATAAATTGTGCAAATTACATAGTTAATCGCACACCCACTAAAGTTTCACAAGGTATAACACCAGAAGAAGCATGGAGTAAAATTAAACCAGATGTAAGTCACTTTCGTGTGTTTGGTTGTGAAACATGGACTCACATTCCGGATGAAAAACGGAAAGCATTGCAGCCTAAAAGTGAAAAGTGCATATTTGTTGGATATTCTGAAGATGTAAAAGGTTATAGACTTCTTCAGCCACATTCTCATGATATAATTATTAGAAGAGATGTTAAATTTGATGAAAATCTCTTGGCCTGTGAGCCTAACTTGGCAGGTGTGCCATCTTTGGCCTACGATCCTGATTCAGTGATTATGCCTTCTTCTTCTTCTTCTTCCAGCTTCCTTGATGGGTTTCCAACTCTAGTTTCTGATGATGAAAGTGAGGATGAAAATCCACCTCTGCCTGCTCATGTTCCTCCAATTGCACCGGCACCAATGCCTCCTCAATGGGTTCGTTCAACATGTGAAGCAGTTGGTGATCTTGCCGGTGATCCTAGAGATCAACGTCGAACACGTTCTCAGTTTCAATGAGCCTCTTCTCTTTTGGCTCAAGTTTCCGAGAATCATGACCCAAAAACTTTTGCAAAAGTTTCAGGAAATCCAAATTGGGATGCAGCTATGGATGAAGAATATCGTTCCTTAATGGCAAACGATACTTGGGATCTTGTTCCTCTTCCAAAAGGAAGAAAACTTGTCAGATGTAAATGGATCTACAAAACTAAGTATGCATCAGATGGAAGTGTTAAAATACCTAAGGCAAGGTTAGTTTCCAAAGGTTTTTCCCAAGTTGAAGGGATTGAGTACAATTAAACCTTTGCCCCTATAGAAAAAATGAACTCCATCCGCCTTGTTCTTTCCCTTGCAGCCTTACATAACTAGGAAGTCCATCAAATGGATGTCAAGTCTGCCTTCTTACATGGTGATTTACAGGAGGAAATGTACATGGAACAACCTCCTGGATATGTTCAGAATAACTCTAGCCTTGTTTGTCTCCTTAAGAAATCCTTATATGGCCTTAAGCAAGCTCCTAGAGCTTGGTATGCCAAAATGGATAGCTTTCTCCTTGACACTGGTTTTTCTAGATGCCATTCTGACCCCAATGTCTATACCAAGAAAGTAGAAAACCATCTCATCATACTTGTTCTTTATGTTGATGATCTTATCCTTACTGGTAGTGACCCTAACCTTATAACCCATGTGAAATCCAGTATTAAGCAAAATTTTGAAATGTCAGACTTAGGACAATTGCATTATTTTCTTGGTCTCCAAGTCTTGCAAACCAAAGAAGGAATCTTTCTTTCCCAGTCTAAGTATGCTTGTGACCTTCTTCGTCGCTTCCACATGGAATATTGTAAACCAGCCCCTTCTCCCTTCCATTTTGGAGTCAAACTTTCTACCACTTGTACTTCCCCTGAAGTAGATGCCACCTTGTATCGTTAGCTTGTTGGTAGTATTTTATACTTGACTCATTCCCATCTTGACCTTTCCTTTGCCATTGGTCGTGTTTCCCATTATATGAAAACTCCTCATGAAAGTCACTGGAAAGCAACAAAAAGAATACTTCGATATATTTGAGATATAATTCAGTTTGGGATTCATTACAGTACAGGGGGGAAACCTTTGTTGTTTGGTTTCACTGATTCAGATTGGGCCGGTGATCCTGATGATCGAAAGTCTACTACAGGTTATGTTTTCAGTATTGGATCTGGACCTATCATTTGGGCTTGTAAGAAACAACAAGCTCTTGCTCTTTCTTCAGCAGAAGCAGAATATCGAGCCATAGTTAATGCCATTCAGGAATCTTTATGGCTTCGACAGATCCTTTCAGAGTTTGGATTCGAACAGCAGTAGCCTACTCCACTTTGGTGCGACAATCAAAGTGCCATCAAGCTTTCCAAAGATCCAGATCTACATCAATGCAACAAACACATTGAACTACACATGCACTTCATCAGAAATCTTGTTCATGATCGTGTTCTTGAAATGCTCTATTTCCCTATAGATGATCAAGTTGCAGACATCTTCACCAAGTCTCTTACATAAGCGAATTTTTCTAAACTTCGGTCTATGTTAGGAGTTCAGGAATGTGTCCTTAAGGGGGGATACGCTATAATGCCTCCTTCCTTCTCCTAATTGTGTCACTTTTGTAAATCCTTCAATCCTATCCCAAGTTGTTCTTAAGGGGGGATGTTAGGATATTTAGACACTTAGGATTTAGTTAAGATCAACTTGTGTAATATATCCGTTAGGTAAAAGTGTGTTTCTTTAGTATGCATTAGTATGCATTTGTAAATATTCTAATCCAACGGTCACAATATGTTCTAGACATAGAGTGATCCGATGGTTCAACTTCTCTTAGATCATACCTACCATTGAACCATGGCTTAACACCTGATTGGTCTATGATCTCTATTTAAAGAGCACAGAGGGTCCTTGGCTAGTTGATCGATTATGAGAAGCTCATGTAACTTTCTTTCTTTTTCATAATAAATTGCTCCAAGTAGCTATTTGGCTGGGTCCATGGACTGTTTCCCTCTTGAGGGTTTTAACCATGTGACAAACATTGGTGTATTGATCTGTGATTCATTTGTGTAAAGTGGTTGCTCTTAGTGTTCAGTCCTTTGGGAGTACCCTGTTTACCCTAACACCCAACAAGTTATAGAAAATTTGGTATGCTCAACATGATCCATGAGCACCATATTCATACCAAGGATTGAATTTAGTGGTGAAGAAATGCTTTCCTTTAACACAATTAATTAGTTCCTCTCTATGTTGTACAATCTCCAACCCGTGGGGAAAATGTAGTAATTGTGATGTCATAAAATAATGAATGTACCTATAAATATGTGAACCAAGATTTCCAGTGAGATGATATATATTATCATACCATTTACTATCCATTATTGCAGAAGTATTAATTATACTGAGTCATTAGAATGGTCAGGAAACTAGACTAGCTCATACACAGGTTAAAATTGACTAGTTTTGCATTTTTGTGTACTAGTTGGTATAAATTCCATCAATTTCATTCATTTTTGTTCTGGTATAATGATGTTCCATTTAGAAAACAAATAATTTGTAACCCACTTCCATATTTTGGTAAGACTAGAAGTTGAGCCTATTGTGCAGTCCTAGAGACTAGTCTTGCTTGTGCGACCCCCTAACCTTTCCAAATTAGTCATAAACCTACAAAAAAATATTTTTACTTATATATTACATATTATAAGAGTTATTTAGGTGTATCTAAGTCTTTTTCCCTCACCTTTGGTCTCTGGGAAGTGAATAACAAAGGTTTTTGTTTGTAAATGTTCAGGTGCCTACGAGCCTAGAATTATACTTCAACATGATGTTCGAAACCTAAATGATCCCAACACATTGTGATTAGGAACATAAATTATCATAACCCTCATCCCTTTCCTTGGTTTGAAACTACTCCTTTGAAACTTCTCTAACTGATTAGTGTAATTTCCCCTTTTGTTCACACTATTTGTTTCATGTTCTTGAGTTAGTGTTCCTAAATAAGCCTTAGGTGCATTGAAAGGGAAATTTTATTAGAAAGGTGAAAATAAGGTTTTTTTTATTGGAAAGGTGTATTGAAAGGATCATTTTTAAATCTTTTAAGCATATCTCTTGACTGATTCAAGGGTAGTTCAACTGAATAAAATTTATTTTCTATGAAAAAGTTTACTAAAGCAACCCCAAAACTATTGATGTAGTGTAAATTCTCATTTAATCAGTTCCCAATGAAGAAGTAGGCCTTGGTATCTCTTGAAGTTGTTTCTTGACTGTGAATCTATTAATTCAAAGAGCCATATAAAACACCATTTTTTAGGACATGATGTGAACAAAAAAAAATTTGTTTTTAATTTCAATATTGAGTGGACACCACCATTCTTAGCATTAAACCAATAAACTAAAGAGACCTATAAAAATGACTCTATACACTCTCTAGGGGTACATGGAAAAAAGGTAGAAAAGCAAGATAGGCTAAATTCCAATTGAACACAAAGAATATGCTTAACCTTATTTGTTAAATCTTCTAGGATATTAAAATTGAAAAACAAAGAGACAATATAATAACAATTTCTCAAATAAAGTTGTAGTTAATGTACAATAAATTGTGGCACTTGTTTTCTCAAGCCAATGAGACCAGACCACTTTTGGCTCTGCTAGGGTTTGATCGCAGCCTAAGGTTTTCTATTGTTGTAGCGTCGCTACCCCCATTTGTCATGGAACTACCAAATCTTGAGCCAGATGATCGACATGTGGGCCTAGTGGATGGCTTCTGCAGGATTGTGGCCTCCTAGCCCCCTGCCAAGCCCTCCCCAGGTGATTCATGTTTTGTTAAACGTGTTGAAGTGTCATATGTGAGTCTTTCCTCACTGGAGTCAAAATACAAAGCAGTCACTCTCCACAAAAGAGGTCTGGTCAACCATTTTACAGGACTCTGGCCCTCCCCACACTCTATTGAAATCTGGCTAAACAAAGGAAGGGAAGGAAAATTTGAAGTTATTTCTATCAGCGATAAGTTTTGCATGAGCAAAATATACCATAGGTATTTTGAATAAATTAAATGACATTTTCAAAGCTATAAATATGTTGAATGGCAATCCTTTTGTATCAAATAATTAACAATCGAAAAGAGGTAAGGTTAATAAAATATTGCTTGTGTTGAGAACATATGGAGTAACTAAGGTGCAAAAAGAGAAAAAAAAACCATAAACCTCAGCAAAAAAAATTTCTTTTCTATAAATGTTGCAACATAAATTGTCATTGGCTATGTATTATTTCTATATGTTCTTAGAATAGTTACAATGTCGAGCATGTTAACCACACGGGGTCTTCACTTAGTGAAACTATGTCATAGTGCATTTGTTCATGGGATATTAAAGAATATCCCTAATTTCACTAGATATTGATAAATACCTACCAAAATTCTTGTGTTGACCCCCCCTCCGAATACATATTTCCAATTTTAAAAAAACCCTATTTTTACTAGATATTCAATATTTTTATTGGATACCATATTTTATACCCCCCATTACCTATAAACCCCCAATACTTACTCCCCTCCCCCTAATACCTACAATATATTGACCTTATCTTTCAAATATTAAAAACCCCCCTTTATGAATGAACATGACAATATATTGGTCAACAAAGTGAACTCCCTGTGGGTAACCATAGCAACTTGAAAAGCAAAACTTTAAAAATGCAATATTTTTAAACCTTGCACAAGGAATTTGATATAGCAGAGTGGTTGTACATCCATGAACTTTTGCAATGAGCTATGTGTCAATTATGCCATGATAAAAAACAACCAATAGTGCAAGGGCCATTACAATTACCACAACTATTGATGAAGGAATAACCTATTGCTGAAGATGTATTTTTGACAAAAGATTTCATTAATCACATTACAAAAATAAACAATGTTGACTACTGAACAAGGATATTATTATGTATGCACTACACAAGACCATTAATATGAAGGAAAAATTGTCTTCACTTTGTAAATGTCATTAGACATACAGAAGTATGCTATGGAAAATCAATGGCAAAGTCTCAAAACTACCAAGGAATCTATTTAATGCATGCAAGAAACAAATAATCAAACAATATACAGTGTGTAGATATATTTTTGTTTGTTTTCTTTCTCATCGAGGAAAAACTTTCAAACAAAAAACTATAGCTAAAACAACAAACTAGTCTTATAAACAGTCTTTGTTGTAGACTATGGCTTCATGGATGTTCTTTGACATTGGAAAAAGATGTCATATTTTTGTGCTTCTAGAAAAATAAAGGAAAATTGTTCATTCTTAAAGTTAACATGTACAACAAAAAACAGTAGTAGATGTTAAGTTGTTCTCCATTGCAAGAGTTTTTCGGAGCACATGTTCTTGCACATTGTGTACATACTATAATAAAAGCATCTACAAAACTATAAATAGTGATGACTTTGATCATGTAGTATAGTTAAGAATATGATGACTTTGATCATGTATTATAGTTAAGAATATGAACATAATAAAATTAAATGTAAATTCTACAAATAAAAGATTCTTGCTAGAAAGTTAAAACTTACTTGAAAGTGTACATATGCAAAAGCAAAGATTCTTGAAGTTGCAATTACAATACCATTTCCCAATCACAATCACCTTAGAGTGATAAAAAGACATATGGCTAAACCATACTGAGGGTTTCTCCCTCAATAAACTCTAAAGGAAAGTAATGACACGACATTACCTGAAATGATTCGGTGAGACTAGTAGGTGAAGATTCGTCAGTGTTGCATTCGAGTTTATCTATCCAAATGAAGAATAAAAGTTAGGAAATCTAATAGAGAATGAATTATAATATAGTTCATGAAGAGAAATATTAGGGGTCGAGCTTAATCAATACCTTGCCATGTGGAAGAAGGCGCTGGAATCACCTGTTCAAACCTATAACCCCATTATACATTTCTCCCTAAAGGAAAGTAATGACACGACATTACCTGAAATGATTCAATGAGCCTAGTAGGTGAAGATTCATTAGTGTTGCATTCAATTTTACCTAGCCAAATGGAGAATAAAAGTTAGCAAATCTAATAGAGAATGAAGTACAATATGTTAGAATTAATGTTTACTATTATTTAGAATTTGTTACATCTAACAGATTGAAAGAGATCTTCAGATCCAAAATTCAAGGAGTCTGTTTAACCAAATCTACTCCTATAAATGTAACTCATTTTAAGCAAATATATATAATAAGTTTTGTGTGTTGTATTCACTCTGTGCAAACTACGCTGGCTTTAATTTTTCCTATTTGGTATTGGAGCATAGGTAGAAGAGCCTGAGGGCCTGTGATTTCCAGCCTGAGATTTTTAGACTACATTTATTTGTTGGAGATTGTTGAGCAAGAAAATAATTGTGCTACCATTTGGTTCATAAATCGCTATTGACTGGTGTGAGCGAGAGTCACTGTAGATATGAACCAGCTTGAGAAAAGCCACTAATTTCTGAACCAGTTTGTGGGATCAATTTTTGCAGGTTTTCAATTGATCACAAATTCACTGCTCAAGAATTCACAGTCATCATTTGTAGTTCTGAGTTGTCAAGGAAAGGACCACATTGCTGCCCACTGGAATCATATCTGGAGATTGCTCTGAAGTTGTGGGTGAAGGCTGCCATTTGCTGTCAAATATTCTTCGCACAACCCAGAAAGAGGAGACAGAGTGCTATTCAACCAGGTAAAATATTAATTTCTCTTTAAAAATGGAGCTAGTGTTGGTGGAAAATTTTAATGGAAATAACTTCTACAATTGGAAGGTAAAAATTCAGCTATTTTTTATGAGTAAGAATTTATGGGGAATTGTAGATGGCTCAGAAACAATGCCCACTGATCCCACTCTATTAAGTGCTTGAGAGAAAAGGGAAGAGAGAGATAAGTCCATCATTGGATTAACTCTTTCAGATTCTCAATTGCACCTCATTGATTTAAATCAATCTTCTACAGAGATGTGGGAACAATTGACTAAGTTATTTGGAGAAAAATCTACAAATGCAAAGTTTTCTTTGAAATTACGATTATTCAAGTTAAAAATGCAAGAGGAGACATCTTTATCTGCTCATATCAATGAACTAAAGTCTCTTATGAGAGAGCTGAGAGAAATTAAAGCTCCAGTTGAAGAAGATGATGCAAAAGCAATATTATTAAATAGTTTATCATCACTTTATGATATACTATTTTTACTTTAAGTGAATTGTCCACTAAATCTTTGGATGAAATGATAGCAGCATTACTAGCAGAAGAAAATAGGCTGAAACAAGGAAACCAAGATGTCCATCCACAAGCTAAAATTGCATTTTTTTCAAAAGGAAGGTTTAATAAAAACAGGAGTACAGTTGAATGTTTCTATTGCAGAAGACTCGGGCATACAACACTAAATTGTAAAACTCGTTCTAGTGATCTACTAAAGGGAAGACTGAAAGAGTCGGCTAACATAGCAATCTATGAAGAAATGTCAGATTCCATTAGTGAAGTCAAGCCAGATTCTGAGAGTGATTGTGAAGTCAATACAGAACCTCTTAAACTCTTCTAAGAATTAGTTATTAATTATGTAATATTTTTATGTGTGTTTGTAAGTCTCTAAAAGGTCGCTTGTATGGCTAACTTCTATATATGTTCAGTATTCAGAGTGCTCTCCTAGATTATTGTTGGATTCAGCTAGCCATGTGTTCGACAGATGGGAGTATCTCCATAGAGTAGTCTAGTTACTTGATTACTTATTTGCCAAACTCAGCGAACTATGTACTTTGGCATAATTGAGTATTCAATATTGCTAGTCAGTGCAATAACTTTATTGTTGGTCAGAAACAGAAGCAGGATGTCTTAAATGGGTTAATGGGAAGCTTGAAGATGAAGTGAAGAAATAGCACAAACTGTGAGACTTCAAAGTGGGTGTAAATGCCAATGAAGACCAGTCAAACAAGATTCAGTGTTGTATTTTCTGTTTTGCAATTGTGTTTTGTATTGTATGTTGAATAATCCTTCGGGATTACTTGTAAATAATATTTTAGTTATTAGTTAGTAAAATCTAGTTAATAATCTCGTTATCTAACTGTAGATAACGGTTTTGATCTCCTTTATATGTAACACTCATTCACATAATAAATTATTGATTTGCTGAGGTTCTTCACGGCCTGTGTCATTGTAAACATTAAGGAAGGGTATTAGAATTAATGTTTACTATTATTTAAAATTTTTTACATCTAACAAATTGAAAGAGAGCTTTAGATCCAAAATTCAAGGAGTCTCTTCAACCAGATCTACTCCTATAAATCTAACTCATTTTAAGCAAATATATATAATAAGTTTTGTGTGTTGTATTCACTCTCTACAAGCTATGACGGCTTTAATTTTTCCTATTTAATATAGTTCATGAAGATAAATATTAGGGGTCGAGCTTAACTAACACATTGCCACGTGGAAGGAGTTGGAATCACCTGTTCAAACCTATAACCCGATTATACATATTTTACTAAAAAACGATAGGAGAAATCAAAGATGGCATAAAACATTCAACTCCGAGTCAAGGTAAACTATCACCATAATGAATTCTTACCTTGCCCAGGTGTCGGTTCTGAAACAGAAGTCTAGAAGCATAGCACAATGATAACCAAAACTCTTTGCACAGAGCTAGATAGAAGTCGACAGAACGGAGAATACATCGATGGGAATCAACAGAAAAAACTATATCTACTCGAGAAAACTCCAATCGGAAATTAACTGTGTTATATTAGATAACCACTTTTTAAACCAAATTGTTAATTTTAATATCTTCTAGGATCACGAGGTTGACTTAAATCACGTGCACTTATAGTTAGGTCTAGATATTGAGTGATCTTTGAAAAAAAAACTTATTTAGTTTGTTTTACACTTTAATTCATTCACATATTCTTTTTCAAATAAAGATCGTAGACCATAATAAACACGGAAGCAATCTGGGTGGTTTCAGTTCTCAGGCTATCTTAAACTAACCACGCGACCAACCTCACATGAATACTACAGAGTCATCTTAGACTTGGTTTGTGAAAGACACCAGGATTCTTTCACTTCACTATAAATAATAATTTAATTTAATGAAAACACTTGAACACTAGCACACCACTTCCTAGTGGCTGGTGCACACAAGAAAACGTCGTTCCTAGGGGTTGGTGAACGTCCATAGGCATAAACCAGTAATATTGTACAGAGCTACACGCATCCCAAATGAAGGTAGGGGATTTTTTTATATTATATTATTTATTTAATCCAATGGTATATACTTATTTATTTCTTTCAATGTTATATTTAATAAAAAAATCAAAACATTATATATTCAATTTTAATTATATGTTTAATAATAATAAAAAATATTATATATCAGATCTGAATTATCATATATGAAATATAATAGACTCTTTTTAATTAAAAAACAAAACATAATATATTGCATCTGAAATATAATAGACGTTTTTTTAATAAAAAAACAAAACATTATATATTGGATCTGAATTATCATATATGAAATATAATAGACGTTTTTATTATTATTATGTAGCTTTACTAATATTGATAATAGATATCATATGATAAAAACGGGTCAAATTTGTTCAAAGAAATTGTTGTTTTCACAATTTTAGAATTTCAAACTATTTTAAACTAAATCCAGGATTTAGAAACTATTTATCCAGAACAATTAGTTGGGAGCATCACAACTGAAACAATAGGCAGAAAAGAGTCATCACTACAGCAGTAGATATAAGAAACAACTCTGGGCATTCTCAGTTTTGAGAAATAACTTTGCCTTGTTGGATTAAACATTTGAATATTCTATAATACAACAGTTGTACATTCTGGATTCCACAATACTACAAAACTTTGGCATCACCATGTGTCAAATGTACTATTTCCAATCGTCCAATCACAACCGACAATCGTTTAATGAGTGCCGTAAGGAACTACTACTCTTACAGGCAAACAAACTATGTCCAATTATGGCAATAGAATGCTGATCAATAACTATATACAAAATTATGTTGCACATGATCCACTTTTCTACATGTTTATGAATCTCAATGCGGGCTTTCTGGTTCAGCAATGGTGTCCAGACTTGGCTTCCGTGGCGACAAGGCCGACTGGCGAGTGGCACATTGGATTAAGGTGGCATCAGCTATCACCACCTTGTCGTTATTGTGTGAAAGAAATGAATCTAGGTCTTCTTTTCTAAGTCGAAGCTTCACACGTATACTCGATCCGTCGGCTGAGTACGAAGAAGAAACAATCGTAACGCCACCTCTATTCATTTTATTAGCTACAGAATCTGCTGCTTCTTTTTCTATTGAATATATGCGTATGCCAGCTGCAGAAGACAGTGGCGGCCGTGACCAGGAACTCATGGTGCTTGGGATATAATTGCTATGAACAGAAGAAGATATTGCAAATAAGGGCCCTCTTGAATCTGTGCCCGTGCATGTGCCTACAGAAGATAGTGGCCGTGACCAGGAACTGGCACTTGGGATATTGCTATGAACAGAAGAAGCTCTTGCAAAGGACCCTATTTTGATGAGTTCACCCTGTGGGAGTAGGAGAGGGAGAGGCGTGAGATAGTAGAGATGACCAGCTACAAGAGCTTCCCTTTCTGTAAGAGGTTGACTGAAACTGTCGGGCCCAATTGGAGAACCAGCGGGTGCTTCAAATATCCCATGATTCGGATAATCCATGAGTATTTCCTTCACAGAAAGAGAAACTGGACAGTTTCACAGCTTGATCACCGTTCCGTCTGCTTTCATAATATTTATCCGTCGACCATGACGGTGGATGAATCCTCACAGTAGCATGTTACCCATTCTTCTGATAATGTATATTGTATTCCTCATATGCTTCATGTACACAGATATTGATCAAGAGCTTTGTGTCTTTATAGGTAGAGCTTGGAAAGAATGGAATATTGACGTGGACAAATAAACATATAGATAGATTAGGTAATCGAGAGGCTCTCCTGAGTAAGGATGACACGCAGGCCTGACACAACAAGATGAGTAATTAAAGTAATTCAATTTGGGATGATCTCGTTGAACTTTGTCGATCGAGTTCATGTTGGACTATCCACGTGTCAAAATTTAGTTGGTGACTCCATCTGCATGTCACCCATCATTATCATACTTGGTTATCAAAGGACATAATGAATCTATTCTTCTATCCCTCGTTCACATTAAGTATATGAGAATTTGGTGACAATTTCAACAGGGCAATGGATACAGGAATACACGTTGGAAGGAGTATGGAAAAAATATGGCAGCACTATTGTTTTGTTCCAATTTGCAAATGCCTATAAGTATTGGAATAAATACCAAATGCTAGAAAGTTAGATTTAAAGTTAATAGATGAAGACCAAATATCTTATACTAAAGAAAAAAACTACAATGAAATCAAGTTGTTAATTGAAATTGAACGCTTCTTATAACGAGAAGATGTTGTCTAACTTGTATAACACCATGGTGGTGGCCACGATGAACGCCATCCGCATTCTGAGGCCTAGAAAATCGCAGGTAACAACAATAGGGATTCTCTCCAATAAACGTTCCCAACTAGCTCATTATTGTTTGGTATCAGGAATCCATTCGGTTTACGGTCCGGCTACCATAGATCAAGTAATGGTTAAAATGTTTTGCCGGTTATGGCCCGATCCACCGTTTAGGTGTATTTTTTTAGTTTTTTATATTTATGTATGATGTGCAAGTGCCTAACTAAATGCAGGCGATAGATATAACGAGGAGGGTCACAACATGATGCATAGGTTCTTACCTCTCGCTTTACCTCTCTTGCTTCTAAATCACAAATAAAGAAAAACTAAATAAGACTAACTAACCTATCCCTAGGGAGCAATACTGTGATTAATGGTGAGCAATGCATTATATAATATGTGTTACAACTGAATTTACCACACATGGTAGATCACACATTTATGGCCTTCCCTGTCTCTCTGCAGACTCTTTGGACCCCGTGGACTATTTTTGTACCTTTGATGTTTCCAAGATCATCCCTAAAAAAACCTGTTATTTGCCATACCCGACTTTTTAACCCTTTCTTGCGTATATACATGGATATAACCCTTAAACCCGCATACATCGGGATGTGTGCAAAAGGCCAAATATTTTTGGAATTTTCCTTGATGTGGATCCGAGTCACTTGTCTCTTGGCCTTCCATATGCCTTGAGATCGCGCGTATTTGACCTTCCATTACCCCATTGAAGCACTATATAAGGAACCCTTTGGATACATTGAAAGGGAGAGGAATTGAAGAGCAAGAAAAATATAGTCCATTGTAGCCGTAGCTTGCTTATACTTGAGTCTGCATCCCTTTGTCCCTTGGAGCACTTGGTGTTCTTCCCAAGCTTGTATTTGCTTGTGAGATTGCTATCGAGAGATGGAGGGTTGAGGTGCTGGAGGCCCAGGTGGAGGACTTAGTTTCTTCGGTTCGCAGACATGCTGACAGAGGTTGTCATTCTTGTAATCTCTGATTTATATTAATAGAAATATATTTTCCTGTCCAATGATGTGCATTTAAATGAATATTGAATCCATGGATTCTTTTAATTTCTTATACATTATTGATTATATATGCTAGAGTAGTTCTAACACCATTATATAGCATGCTTGTCTTGTTTGCTGATTATTGAGAGAGCAAATTGATAACACAAGCGGGATTGGAAAAGCTCAACGAGGATCTACATCAACCATCTGGAATAAGGTATGTTTCAATATCCTTTAGTGTTAGATGTTTTATTTCTCTTGCATATTGGGAAGGGATTGATTTCCGCGGTTACTCTGTCTGTTGTGGTACACCCCAAGCCATAGGAAGTTTTCTCTGCAACAGAATTGGCGACCATACTGGGGAGTTCCTAGTCATTTCCTTTGGGGGTTTTTCGGCATTCAATGTTCTTGAATTGCTCTGATTTCTCTGTTTCTGAGTCGGGTATGGGGGCATGTTTTCCTAGTAGTGTCTAATAGGAGTAAATTGTGTCTCAGCTTATCTGTTTTCCTTCTTTTTTATCTCTTTTTCTTCCTATACGCGGGTTTTTCCTTCACAGTCATGTGTACATGCAGGTTTTCCTGGAATAGCCACGTATATACGCGGATTTTCTACAAACAGTTGCATATGCCCTGATTTTTTCCATTTTGGGGAATATTAAGTGTTGCTGGGTGAGTTTGGATAATTGCTGAGTCTTCTTGGATGCTTCTGGAGTCTGTATACACCTCTCTTTCTGATCAGAGACGCTTTTTAGTTTAAGTTTTTTTTAAATGTTCTTGTCATTTCATTTTCTATTTTTTGTTTTGGGATTAGTGCATTAGGTCTCTTTTACCTTGGTTCTTTGCTTGGGTGCTGTCTGGTAGTGCTTGCAAAGTATGAGGGTTGTAGAGTCATACTTTTGCTTTTTATCTCATTTAATTCAAAAAATACAAAAACATTTGCTTTTTGCATCATTATGCATTGTTTTCATTTTTTCATTTGTATGGTACTTGCATTAGGTTTGCTTGGAGAATATTAGTCATATTTTCATATAGGAATGATTGCATATTTATTTAAAGGAAAATTTTGCACTTCATGTAGTAGCATACCTCATTTTTTCATTTGACATAGTGCATTTGCATTGATTGTTAAGTGTGCATTTTACTTCTTGTTGCGTCATAACATCATTAGTTGCACGACCATTTTCCCTTTTGAGTAATAATCCAATTAAAATCAACGCATAATAAAATGAATTACACTCTTTTATTTTATAAGATGCACCAACAAGATTAGGTTTTAGGGTCTTGGAATAGTTCATTGTGAGTAAATTCTCCAAGATCACTAAACGAAACATTTATGTGTCTGTCCAGGTGAGAATGTGAAATTCCTTTATATAATTAGTGCTTCTCATGATCCTCCTCTTACAAGAGAGTTAAGCACGAGGCAGTGTGAACGGTTATGATTGGGATGACCCCTGGTTGTAACTGAGTAGCACCGGAGATATTTCGAGGATTGTATTCATATCTGGGGGATCTTTTGAGAGTTTCAGGCTTTGCTACCCTACCCATACGGTCAATCCCACCTACGACTGTCCTCCTGAGCATTTATTATATTGAGGTGACCTTAGTTGCCTTACCTAGGTTATCGAGGGGGTACTTTGCAGAGGTTATTCTGCAGGTGTCCTGGACAGGTAGGGGTCGGACAGCACAGTCGATATATGCGTTGAAGCTTAGGGCCACTATAATTGGTTATGAACCTCCGCTTGTTGTTTATGGGAGTCTCAAGCCTCTCCTAGGCGAGACATACCTACTTCATTCGGGAGCTCACATATCCTACCATTGTTTGCTTATGATTTGGATTTACATTTTATAGGTGTATGCTCTGTGCATGCTAGTTTTCCTAGGGTTTGCATAATTAAATTCGGGTGCGACATTTCACTATTCTCGTTGTTTAGCAGGACTTTTACCTCCCACGTCTCCTCCTCCTTTAAGAGAGAGAAAACAGACAGCCCGGTCAGACTACTTCTCACTTTGATTCACACACGATGGGAGATCATGATGATGAGATTCCTGAGATGTCCTCTTAACCTCATGAGGTTGGGGATGAAGATCCTACTCTCATATATGATCCTTCACCAGAAATACTTTCACATTCTGGTTATGATCCCTCATTCACAGGGCACGGGTATTGGTTACCAGGCGACGAGACTCACTATGAACCCACAAGCACTAGTCATGTTTGTTATGGCATGTCTGATATCCCTGCACTTGATCTAGCACATCATGTTGAGTCAGAAGTTGAACCTAGCACTACGCCTGGGGGCACTCCTATTCCTTTCCATGTGGAGATATTTGGGAGCACTAGTCACATTACACCTTCCATCCCAGTGGTGAAAGTAACCTCACATGTCCGTCCTAGACCTAGTGTTAGTAACCATATGCAGATACTAGAACCGGAACGAGTGACCATTGGGAACACCACTTATATTCCTTCACATGTCCCTTTGTCCTTGAACCCTACTCCTTCAAATGCGTTTTTGACAACCCTTCCTCCCCTTCATTCATGTGGTCCTTCGGGGCAGAATATTGCTACTAGCAATGTCCGTACTACAACTGCTCGCACGGTAGTATCTTTGAGTCAAGTAGCTCCTGTTGTGTCAGGAGGTCATATCCCTATTTCTGGATCGTCTTATGGTCCATCTCAAGGAGTTATCCATATCCCTAACTATGGAAATTCTCATGGGACATCCCATGGGACACCTTATGGAGCTTCTCATGGACAGTCTTATGGACTGTAGTATGGACAAAACTATCAACCCTATGGGTACAGGTATCGACAACCCGATTACTCTTCCAATTATGGCTTTGTAGCACCACATAATCAAGGTACACCACATCATAATGCTTCCATTCATCCCTATACAGGTCAAATGGGAGGAGGTTATTATGTCCAAGGCCATGGTATTTATAGTAATCAGCCTTACATGAACCAGAACTATCAGGGAGCGTGGCATAGACTGGCTCAACCTAGGCTCCCTTTCCTCGCAATGTTGAACTTACTTGACTTATCGAGACTTATGAACGATTCGGTATCTCATGACCCGGCCTGGTCGGCTGTCCCTAACAAGATTCCTTCGGGCATTCCCAAGTTCGAGGGAAAAGTTGGAGAAGATCCTAGTGAGCATGTCACTACTTTTCACCTTTAGTGCTCTTCCAATTCCTTACATGAGGATTCAATCCGTTTGAGGCTATTTCAACACACCCTCACCGGGCCTCCAGCGAAATGATATATAGAGTTACCAAGGGGGGCATTCGTTTTATTTGATGACCTTTCCATGACTTTCCTCAATCACTTTTAGATACCCGTATGTTACGACATTGGTACCGAAATCTTGTCGACATTTCGACAAGACAAAGCCACACATATCTCGGATCATATTCAAGAGTGGCATAGATAGAAGCGGTTGCTTAAAGCCTTTATACCACCAGAATTTCTCCTTGAGTGGTTCCTCAAGTCGTTGTTACCTTACATCGCGAAGGATGTTTCTACATCTGGAGTCCAAAATAAGGAACAAGCAATCTTTAGGGCACAAGAGTTGAATTTGATCTACGCTCAATCTGTACTTTTGTATGAGATTATACCTAATGCTCTGTGATCTAGTTTCAATCCCAAGATCAAGCCCAGACCACATGCCGATGGCATTGTGGGCTGTACAAGTACCAAACCTGTGGATTCGATTGTGAAACAAGTGAGCCAATTGTCAATTAATCAATCTGCGTCAGGACAAGCCATGGTTTCGTCTCAACCTATCCAAACAGTGAGTGTAATTTCCGTGCAATTGTCAGACCAGAAGGGCAATGAGCAGCTTGGAAGGAATAAGAAAAAATGGAAAAATAATCGTAAGGGTGGGAATAAGAACGAAAATGCTAATTATAATGATAAGAATGCTCATAATTATAGGGGGGACAAGCAGACTAAACGTAAGGTAAATTTTCCTTGCAAGTTATGTAAGGAGGACCACCTCACTCACTTGTTCCCTCATATGGAAGATGCCTCGAGGTTCATAGCATAGGGCCCAGCCGTGCTAACTAAGTCTTTACCCAATAATCAAAATATGAACTCGAGGACCATTAATCCTCATTATGCATCGGGTGGAGATCAAAATCTGCCAAAGGCCAATACTGGTCATGGTTGTGTTAACATGGTGCATGCTACTAAGGTTGTGACTCATACGAAGGATTATGGTTCGTCACAACCAAACCTTGGAAAGGAACCCACTCCACCCAAGAGCCCTTTGCGTATCGAAAAACCTACGGATAAACCTAAAGTTGTACCTCACATTCCTAAGGGAGTCCTAAAGCATTTAGGGCACAATCCTAATGCCCGAGCCACCCAAAACTATTTCGTTGTCAAGGATTTGGTCCAAACTCCTTGTGTGATGTCTGCGCTTGAAGTACTTCAGACTTGTCCTCCGCAGAGGAGAGCCTTGCTTTCTACTCTTGGGGTTGATGATGATAACTCTTCTTCCATTATCAAATTTGAAACCATGGGAATACAACCTCACTTTTCTTACTACATGTCTCTTTTGATTCATGGAGAATATCTTAATATGACCTTCAAATGCACTGTTATTGACAAAGGTGTTGCTACTTCCGTGATGTCTTTGTCATGTTGGAAGGGTTTGGGTTCTCTCAAGTTATCTCAATCCACTACTATGTTGACAGATTTTGATGGTAGATCATTTCGGCCACACAGGATTATTCCTTCTCTTAAGGTCCAATTGGGAGGGAAGACCGTTGCGATCGAGGTTGAGGTGGTTGATGCGCCCCTTGAAATCAATCTTTTCTTGGGCCGGAATTGGATGTATAGTATGGAAGCCATATCCTCTTTTCTCTTTCTAGTGGTATGCTTTCCATTTAATGGGAAGATCATTATGATTGATCAGACATCATTCTATAATTCGAGTGTTAATGCATCATCGGGAACTTCTATCCCGATCATCGATCATTCTCACCTGGTAACTGGGAGTGTGGGTGTGTGTATGTATCTGTCTCTTATGGGAACCTTTAGTTGTCCTGCACCCGTTCTTATGATTGGATCTAGTTTTGGTGGGGCTTCATCGTCGTTGAATTCGGTGTCCTTTTGCACTACCCATATGGAAGATCCTTGGATTCTTCCTTCACCAAGTCCTTCGATTGGACCTATCTAAATGGATGTGTTGTTTCCTGCAACGATGGTAGCATATCAAGAAAATCTTGGTCAATTTGCAGAGCCTAGTCCTTCCTCTTCGCGGATGAAGGAGGAGGACCTGTATGTGCTTCCTACATGGGCAGTTGAGTCTTCTCAAGCACATGATTTCCTTGACAATGTTTTTCCATTGGATGAAGCCATTATTGAGGCCATGTCTGGGGTTGAGCCACCTTGGGAAGAATTACATCATCGATCATATTTTCTTCCCGAACTTGATCATATGGAGCATGAGGACTTTAGGGAGATTCTTAGCGAGAATATTGATAGTCCCGTGGTTCTATTGAGCTCTCATGGTCAGATGGTCGATGGGAACATGGCGAATTTAGCACCTACTATTCCTATCAATATTTCTCGTGATCCTGGCAAAGTTGAGAACGTCTACATTGGGGCGAGTTGTTCCCCTGATGAAATGAAGGAGTATACTGAGCTATTTAAAGAGTTTTGTGACATCTTTGCTTGGTCATACAAGGAAATGCCAGGTATCGACCCTCGTATTATCGAACATGAGATTAAAACTTATCCGAATGCAAAGCCGGTTCAACAATGTTTGTGTGCGGTGAATCCTAGAAAAGAACCTGCCATTAAGGTTGAAATATAGAAACTATTAAAAGCCGGTTTTATCTATCATGTTCCCCTAACGGACTGGGTTTCAAATCCCGTTTCAGTTTATAAGAAGCAGGGAGCGATCCGTATATGCACTGATTTCAATGATTTAAATCATGCTTGTCCTAAGGATAATTTTCCCACACCATTTATTGATCAGATTTTGGATGAGTATGCGGGAAACGAGGTATTCTCCTTCATGGACGGTTTTTTCGGATATAATCATATTCAGATCAAACCCGAGGATCAACATAAGACTGCATTTATTTTTCCTTGGGGTACTTTTGCATATTGGAAGATGCCTTTCAGCCTTAAAAATGCCAGAGCTACAATTCAGCGGGCTATGCCATTAATTTTTCATGATCTCAAAATGATTATCGAATTGTATTTGGATGACCTTGCTGCTCATTCTCGTTTGAGAGTGCGCCATCCATACCATTTGAGATTAGTATTCAAAATATTTTGTCATTACCAGCTTCATTTAAATCATCATAAGTGCATCTTTTGCGTGACTGTTGGTCACTTGCTAGGGTTCATCGTATCCAGGGAGGGTATAAGAGTCGATCCCTTAAAGGGTGAGTCAATACTTCAATTTTCTCCCTTGCATAATATTAGACATCTTCAGTGTTTGCAAGGCATGGAAAATTTCTTGCAGAGATTCGTAGTTCATTTTGCCAACTTGACTAAAGGCTTCATGTGTCTTTTAAAGAAGGACACTCCTTTTTGTTGGGATGAGTGAGCCCAAGAGTCCTTTGATGCTCTTAAGCAAGCCTTAGCATCGGCCCTCATCCTTAGTCCACCTGACTATAGCCATGATTTTTTTTATTTATGTGGCCGCGTCCATGGAGACGTTTGGTCTGGTTTTGGTTCAGGAGCATGAGGAGCTCCATCAGCATGTCATATATTATTTGAGCCGAAACCTTATTGATGCAGAAATTCGTTATTCCCATGTGGAGAAGCTTGTCTTGGACACCATTCACGCAGTTCAGAGATTGAGACATTACATTCTCCTTCACCGAACCTTTGTTGTAGCTCATATCAATTCATTTCAGTTCGTCCTCACTAGAAGGATGATTGGGGGGAAATAAAATAAATGGATTGTTATTTTGCAAGAGTTCGATCTCGAATTCATTTCGACGAAATCAAAGAAATTGTTGATCTTTGCGGAGCTCATATCTGATTTTCCAAGTTCAGAAGAGGAAGAGGTTTATGAGGATACATTTGTCGATGAGCATATTTTCCTTATCTCAACTTTGGACCCTTGGTACAAGGATATCATTGTATATTTGCAAACATTAAAGGTCCCTACTCACCTTTCATGGGATGAGCAACAATGATTACATCATGTAGCTAAGAACTACCTTATAGTGGAAAACACTTTTTACCACCGTGGGGTAGATTCCATTTTGCATCGTTGTTTAACCCATGAGGAGGCTAAGGTTGTGCTGAATGATTGCCATGGAAGGGCATGTGGTGGTCATTTATCTGGGCTTTCTATAGCCCAAAAAATATTGGGAGCAGGATATTTTTGGTCGTCAATCTTCAAAGATTGTGCAAATGCGGTCAAGAAGTGCCACCCTTAGCAGGTGTTTTCATGCAATATACGCTCGCATCCAGCCCTGTTACATCCTATTATCACCGCCGGTCCCTTCACCAAGTGGGGGCTTGACTTTATGGATTGCAACCCAGCTTCAGCTGGGGGGCATCATCACATTATAGTGGCTGTCGATTATTTCACGAAATGGGTAGAGGCTATGCCCACGATTAAATCCGACGGTGAGACAGCCGTGCATTTCGTTTTCAACCAAATTATTACTCAATTCGGCATTTCGAAAGATCTTGTCACTGACCATGGTAGGCACTTTCAGAATAAAATGATGGAAAAATTGGCTTCAAAGTTACGGTATAAGCAGGAGCGATCATCTTCTTATTACCCTCGGGTGAATGGATAGGTTGAAGCAGTGAATAAATCACTTAAGTCTGTTCTCCAATAAACCATCACACAAAGCAAGACAAATTGGCATATCATGTTATATCCTGCTTTGTGGGCCTATAGAACTGTAGTTAAGACTGCCACCGGTTTCAATCCATTTTAGCTTGTACATGGGGTGGAGTTTGTCTTGCTAGTTGAATGCGAAATCCCTTCGCTGAAGCTAGCTATAGAGATTTTACCAGACACTTCCGCATTGGAAGAATGTTTGGTCCACTTAGAGCAGTTTGATGAGCAGCACCGAGATGCCTTAGTGGCTCTAGAAGTAAATAAGCGTCACATCAAGGTCTAATATGACAAATATGTCCGTCCGAGGAAGTTTAGTGAAGGTGATTTGGTCCTTTTGTGGGATCAAACTAAAGAACCTTTGGGGGCAGGGAAGTTTAATCCCATGTGGCATGGTCCTTACGTGGTTAAACATGTGTTAGATAAAGGTGCCTATGAGCTAGTGGGTTATGAAGGGACAGCCTTGGCGGAGCCTAGAAATGGGCTCTATCTTAAGAAATACTATGCCATGATCTTTAGCCAGGGCTGACTATTGTATATTATTTCATAGTTAGGTTTTCTTATGGTGATCGGGTTTGTTGATTATCTTTCGTTTCTTATGGCATATGTTGATGGAGTCTTCTGTTTACATAGGATTTGCCGATGGTGCTAGCCATCACACTCAAAACTCAACTTCGGCTGCTTGGGTGATTTATACTCCTATAGGTCAAGTATTGTCTTCAGGAGGGCGTATGTTTACAGCCTTCTTCAAACAATGTTGCTGAATATAGTGCCATTATTGAGTTATTGCAGGATTCCATTTCACATGGTGTTCTCTCTCTTGAGGTACATCTTGATTCATAGTTAATGGTTTCACAACTTAATGGCTCGTGTCATATTAGGGATCTGACATTCTTACGAATATTATTACGTGTGAGATTGCTAGAACGACAATTTGAGAATATAACATACATTCATGTTTCAAGAATTTTTAATCAAGTTGCTGAATCATATGCTAGATTGGCATTTGTTTCATAGACCATAAGCATATCACAAACATACATTTTTGCACACATGTAAATAAATAAAATTGATCATCATAAAAGTTTTTCATTAATATCCACAATGTGACATCATAATACATAAGTGTCATAATACAAAATTGGGGCTTCCGAGCCACCAAAATATAATACACGGTCATACAAAAAGGAATACTCTTAGATCTCTAAGCCTGTGGAGGAAGAGGGGGATTCTAATCGTGGTAGCACACTATGACTCTAGCTAGCCGTCAGAATAATTTAACCCATGCCCATGGTAGACCAACCACCTGGCGCTGCATGGCCTCAGCAAAGTCCTCGACTTGCACCATGGGTACCCTGTGTGTCAAGCGTACAAAGTTTGTGTGAATGCTTTGGAGCGTCTGCTCCACATCCACACCCATGATATTATCTCCTCTGCCCCTCCGTCTATGATGAGAGAAACCATCCAGTCACCATGGTCCAACATCTGCATACACATGACAGATTGTCACTATGTGTCGTCACACCAAAACATGTCTTTTGAGTCAATATATCAAAAAACACAAAAAAAATTATAATTCAAAAAAATTAAAAAGTGGGTTTGGGATTCGTTACCTATGTCGCCATATGCTTCTCCTGGTGGTAGGGGCATGTCCAGATCTCCACAGAAGTCTATCCCTGCATATGGGTAGTCATCGATGGCAATGATCTGCATCTAATGTTGTATTGGAAGGTATCCTATGGCTAGGGTTTAAGAGGACATCAATGTACCAAGGTTGAAAGGTGGATGCAAATAGTTCTGCAAGCATATGTAAAGAATATTCATAGATTAGAATGGTTCATACCTTAATAAACAAAGGTTGATCCAAGCAGCCCTTCAATCCTCTTCTTTCTCCTCTTGCTCCAAGAGACCTGTAAAATGAATTATACCTTCCTCAAACCATTATGACCACATATAAAGCAATGATAATCAAATAAACATGAAATAATGATCTGACTAACATCATCATATGATCATAAACAAAGATTCAATCACACATTGAACAATGATTTGGGAAGAAAAAGGACATCACATCTTTATTAATATTGAAAAAAAGTACAAATATACCTTCTCTTCAAGTTTGGCACCTCACGAAACCTTGATCTGGTTCTGCTTCTTCTCTTCTCCAAGGAAATCAACCTCCAAGCTCTGCAACACAAGGATAATGCTTCTAGGGAAAAGGTGTGGGCAAAGAGAGCTCCAAATCCTCCAACATAAAAATGCAAAGATTCCAGTCCCCTCTCATGGACCTCCCAACCTCTATTTATATGCTTAATGAAGAGTTAGGTTCGAAGACAAAGTAGTTACAACTGAAGGAGTCAGTTGCATAACTACCCAAACTACCTGAATTTCAAAATACCTATTTTTTTGACATTTTTTGGAGCTGTACGTGGGTTGCAGAAACAATAGTCACATACACAAGGAGGTATACATGGGTTTCAATGCATAAAGTCATGTATTTAAGGTGTACACGACTATTATATATTAGAAAGTCGCGTACATGTGCGGGTTTCCTTAAGGAAACTCACATACATATCAAAAAACCCATTTTTAGGGTATTTTTGGGCATTTTCAGACTTTGGTGTCTTCTAGAAAGTTTTAGTTAACACAGTTCTTACGAATATTCTTACGTGTGAGATTGCTAGAACGACAATTTGAGAATATAACATACATTCATGTTTCAATAATTTTTAATCAAGTTGCTGACTCATATGCTAGATTGGCATTTGTTTCATAGACCATAAACATATCACAAACATACATTTTTGCACACATGTAAATAAATAAAATCGATCATCATAAAAGTTTTTCATTAATATCCAAAATGTGACATCATAATACATAAGTGTCATAATACAAAATTGGGGCTTCCGAGCCACCAAAATATAATACACGGTCATACAAAAAGGAATACTCTCAGATCTCTAAGCCTGTGGAGGAGGAGGGGGATTCTAATCATGGTAGCACACTATGACTCTAGCTAGCCATCAGAATAATTTAACACCATGCCCATGGTAGACCAACCACCTGGCGCTGCATGGCCTCAGGAAAGTCCTCGACTTGCGCCATGGGTACCTTGTGTGTCAAGCGTACAAAGTTTGTGTGAATGCTTTGGAGCATCTGCTCCAAATCCACACCCATGATATCATCTCCTCTACCCCTTCATCTATGATGAGAGAAACCATCCAGTCACCATGGTCCAACATCTGCATACACATGACAGATTGTCACTATGTGTCGTCACACCAAAACATGTCTTTTGAGTCAATATATCAAAAAACACAAAAAAATTTATAATTCAAAAAACTTAAAAAGTGGGTTTGGGATTCGTTACCTATGTCGCCATATGCCGCTCCTGGTGGTAGGGGCATGTCCAGATCTCCACAGAAGTCTATCCCTGCATATGGGTAGTCATCGATGGCAATGATCTGCATCCAATGTTGTAAAGGAAGGTATCCTATGGCTAGGGTTTAAGAGGCCATCAATGTACCGAGGTTGAAAGGTGGATGCAAATGGTTCTGCAAGTATATGTAAAGAAGATTCATATATTAGAATGGTTCATACCTTGATAAACGAAGGTTGATCCAAGCAGCCCTTCAATCCTCTTCTTTCTCCTCTTGCTCCAAGAGACCTGCAAAATAAATTATACCTTCCTCAAACCATTATGACCACATATAAAGCAATGATAATCAAATAAACATGAAATAATGATCTGACTAACATCATCATATGATCATAAACAAAGATTCAATCACACATTGAACAATGATTTGGGAAGAAAAAGGACATCACATCTTTATTAATCTTGAAAACAAGTACAAATATACCTTCTCTTCAAGTTTGGCACCTCACAAAACCTTGATCTGGTTCTGCTGCTTCTCTTCTCCAAGGAACTCAGCCTCCAAGCTTTGGAACACAAGGATAATGCTTCTAGGGCAAAGGTGTGGGCAAAGAGAGCTCCAAATCCTCCAACATAACAATGCAAAGATTCTAGTCCCCTCTCATGGACCTCCCAACCTCTATTTATATGCTTAATGAAGAGTTAGGGTCGAAGACAAAGTAGTTACAACTGAAGGAGTCAGTTGCATAACTACCCAAACTACCCGAATTTCAAAATACCTATTTTTTTGACATTTTTTGGAGCTGTACGCGGGTTACAGAAACAATAGTCACATACAAAAGGAGGTATACATGGGTTTCAATGCATAAAGTCATGTATTTAAGGCGTACACGACTATTATAAATAGAAACTCACGTACGTATGTGGGTTTCCTTAAGCAAACTCACATACACATCAAAAAACTCATTTTTAGGGTATTTTTGGGCATTTTTAGACTTTGGTGTCTTCTAGAAAGTTTTAGCTAACACAGATACCTTTCCAAGGGTGTAGAGATAAGGTCAAACAGAGTTATAGAAATCAATATATGGTTCCTCCAAGTTAGGTGTGTTTTTAGTGACTTTCAATGACTTTCATGAAGTGTCGTCGTGGAAGTGTCAACATGCGACGGAATCATAGGAAAGTGGTCACAGGTAGAGAAGTGTCAGTTTGAGCTATAATAGATGCTCCCTAATGTATGAGGTTAAAGGGGAAGACGATAGTCGAAATACATTATAAAGGAAAGAACTGAGTATGGAGAGAGCAGAGAATCCAAGATCAAAAGGATTGAACAAAGGTACCTGAAAGAGAGATAAATGTCAGAAAAAGCTGATCTTTGGGACATACAAGTCCATATATAAAACATCGCCATAAAGATATAGGTGGATGCAACATATGTATAACTGATGAAACTATCATGGTCACTCAATATGCAAAAAGGCGCCATATAAAATCTAAAGGAGTCATGGCCACAAATGAACAAGGTGGATCCATACTTGACAATCGATCATAGCCACAAAAATACAAGGTGGATCTATGTATCAACAAAATTTCATATAAAATGTAACAAGGTCTTGCGCAACTTGGGCAATAGCAAAATGACGATTCTACTGTTGGCCCAAGGTCTTCAATCCAAACCGCCCAAAAAAGGTACAAATCCTAACCATGCGAATAAAGGAGCTAAATTTGAACATTGAGAAAACCATTTGATTACCAGTCAATGATGAGAACTGTTAACAAACACAAGGGAAACCACCATTAATGAAAATGGTACCCAAGGCATCTAGTATTCTAAAAAGTGTGAATACAAGGACTTGAAGTCGAACACTTGAAGAATCCATCGAGTATGAGACATTAAGGTATTCCCACTACCCAATAGCGAAGGAAATTGCCATTGATGACTACAATTCTCAAGGTATTGTCATAAAACTCTAAATCTCATCCCCAGAGCAAGATGTGTTGCAGTTGATAGGAAGAGATCCGTTGGAAGGAAGGCACTAAGGCATCATTCATCATCCAACATGAGGTAAGTCAAAAAATAATTGGATCTGAAATTGGTACTGAATTTCACGACAAGGAATGCCGAAGACATGATGTAATGAATTGATACCAGGGAATGGCCGACACAAAAGGTCAAGGAAACTACAGAATGACCGACAAAGGTTTAATCCTTGAACAGTGAGCATGACACAAAAGTGACTTAGGAATATTTTGACACAAAAGGAATAATGAAACAAATCTGCAATGTAGGAGACATTGACAGATTCCCCATATAATTGGAAAAGAGACCAACTGGAGGAGTAAGAAAATATGAATCAGGATAAAGTCAATATACTAGAACCCAACTGTTGATAGACTCAAAATTGGTGATTTTTTCAAGGAAACAAGACTTCCTGCCATGATGTAAAAAACATGTGAATGAACTTCCCTTCCCCTCTTTCTTGTAAAGGTTTAATGAGTCCAAGAAAGCAAACTCGGGACCATCTTCATTTTTGGCAAGATTGAAGAAGAGATAGAAGAATGCTTGATAAAGCACTGATTCGTGGATTTTACGAGCCTGAACTAGTACATACTTGACGGTGTTTTTATAGTTTACAGAGTCTGAAAACTCCAAAGAAGACTCCAGAGGGGTTCTTTTTCATACAATTTAGTCTCCTGAGGTCGAAAAAGTATAAAACAAAACACAGAAGAACTCTCTTAGCTTCCGAAGAAGTAAGGAACACATTTTTCGTAGTTAGTCAGGAAGGTCCGAAAAAGGTTAAATTACCACCTACCCAACGCTTCTTCAAAAGCAGCATATAGCCTGAGTTTTATGAGTGTGAAGGAAGGCAAGATCACTCGGAAAGATCCATTTGATTACAAGAAATGGGGCTTACAACAATAAAATCGATGTTTTGTTCTTTAGGTTTTAACGAGCATGACAAAGACATAAAGTACACTCGAAATCTTTTTCATATTTAGGTCCATAGCACGAAAAAGAGAAAACTAATCTCATACCGAGTGCTCCTTTTCCGTAAAGTTAGTCCCTCGGGTCTAGAAAAGCGATAAACCCATGCCTAAGAATACTATTCTCAATTCCGTAGAAAAGAGAGCGATCATTTCTCGTACTATTCCACATGGTCCGACAAAGTGATAACCTACCACCAATGTGGATTCCCATTCACATATTCTTAATGAGCCTGGATGGACAAGTTTACTCGGTAGTCAAGTCTATTTTTAGGAGTCATACCTAGGCCTAAGGAAACTCAATATATTTGCCGTGAAGTTTTAACGAGTGCAGAAAATTCAACTCGCGACCTACTTACTATTTTTAACGAGCTCGAAGGAGAGCATAAAGAATGATCTAAATGCAAGGAGACGAGTGTCATAGGCAGGAGAAACTAGTTCCAAGCACAAGGGACATACCTATTCATAATGCAAGGAACATGAGCAGGATAAAGACACTCGCCAAACATCTCCTCATGGTAAAAGGTGTCAAGTTGCAAAGGCAAAAAGATACTAGGTTGAGCGATGATGAGAGAAAAGATGAGGGCTTATACAATGAGCTAAAAATGTGGAAGTCGACATCAGGCTCAAAAGCGCGAGTAGGATACATGCAAATGCAGTTACAACTTGAAAAACAAGGTAAGGCCAGTAAACAATTGTGACTTCAACTAAAAATCCTGTCTCCAAAAAACAACATCAGAATCACATTCAGAAGAAAATATCTGATGCAGGTCGCTTTGGTAGAAACACAAGCAACTTTGCTATCTTCTATAAAAAGTAAAGTCAAGGCAGAATTGACTGAAGAAGATTCCATAGCACCAAGGCTCGAGGGTTTATAATCAGTAAGATCAACCTCAAAAGGAGAGCAAAAATCAACAAGAGAGATAGAGTCTGCAAGAGCAAACTCAATATCACAGGAGTTGAAAAATTCATAAGAAAAATCAAGCTCATCAGGCTCACTGACTTGCTGTTCAAAGAAAGAGTCAAAAGACTCAACAAGACCAACATAAGAAGAAAGGTCATGATTACTAGGCGAATTAGGGTTAGACTTAGGCACAACTAAACCAACATCCAACAGAAGATCAAACTGTATCAAAGACTCTAGGAATACTCCATCCAAAGGAAGGAGATCATCCGAGACAGGACTCATGTCTAAACTTTAAAATGGATCAACAGAGTGGAGAGCATGCTCCATAGTCTGTATAGGATGACTCACCTGGTCAACTGCTGGGACCATGTCCCAAGAAGGTAAGCATGAAAACAGAGGCTACTTCTCAGTAGCAATTGAACGCAAAGGACATGAGGCCACATAGCTCACTTATGGTGGGGTAGTTTCTATAGAAACACTGGGAATCAATAAAGGAAATACCTGGTCTCTAGTTGGGTCAGGAGATGGATCAAGAAAATCCAATTGATCGATAGTGACAATTTATTCACCATGATTAAAGTACATCACACAAAAGAATGTTGACACCACAACTTGCATGGCATAGACATAATCATGTCCAAGGAGCATATTGAAGTCCAAGGGGTCTTCTATCACCATGAAGTCAACTGTGACGGTCTTCCCACCCAAAGTAACAGGTGTTTGAGAAAGAGTTCCCAAGGATATATAGGTTCTTCTATCAAATGTCATTTTTTTACTTGCAGTTGACACAAGCCTGGGAGATCCCATGCCTCACCAAGCACGAGCAAACAAGATACTAACTGAGGCTCCTTCATCAACAATACAACGAGCAATCATGTATGGTTCAACTTTGACCTTTATCTAGAAAGGTGCATCAGAAGGAAGGCGTGGATCAACTAGGCTATCCTAATAAAAGGAAGCAATCCAAGAGCTTGGTGGGGGTTGATCCGAAACGAGTTCAGTAAGTTCGGAATCGGTAGTGAAGAAAATGTGACTAGAAGACACTTCACTCTCCAAAGGAAGAGTGGGATTGATTGACAATGGAACCGATTCAACCGCTTCATGAAAGTCACTCTCCGAAGGGAGAGTGGGATTGACCAAAACTGAGGTTGGTTCAATCACTTGATCAACCAAAGGTTGAGTAGGTTGTTGAGAAATTATAGGTTGTTCAAGAGAAGGAAATTCTTGAGTCTCGGACCACACTCTTCGCACCTCTGCGATAGCAGGGAACTAGTGAGTAAGATGATCTCCCTCGCATAGCTTACAAGGGAACTTAAGTTTGCACTTCGAACGACCAGTTTTCTCAATGGTATCAACATGACTAGCAGTGGCTAACTATTTTCTCTCAGCATGACTTACAAAGGCTGAGACTTTTCCCCCAGCATGACCACTATAGGATGGGTGATTGGGTCCAAACTGACTAAGAGAGGCTGGTTGTTGAAATACTTCAGGATGTTCAAAAATGGGATGACCATGAAACCAAACTCTTTGTACTTCCACAATAGAAGGGAATTTATAAGTAAGGTGGTCTCCCTCACAAATATTACAAGGAAACTTGGGCTTGTGTTTTGAACAGGTAGTATTTTCAACAGTGTCAACATGACTCACAGTGGTTGACAGATTATCTTCAGGATGAACTAAAGAGGATGAGAGACTGCCCCCATTATGACCTACAGAGGCTGAGAGACTGGGTCCAACATGACCTGCAGAGGTTGGATGGGCACCACCAACATGAACAACAAATGTTGAATGGTTAGGATCAACAAGCTTTGCAGCAGTTGAGTGTGTTCGCCCAGCATGAACCAAAGAGGTTGGGTGTATGGATCCAACATGACTTGCAGAGGTTGGATGGGGAGGTTCAACTTGAACATCAGAGGTTGAACAGGTGCCCTCAGCATGAACTACAAAGGCTGAGTGACTGGATCTGATGTGAACTGAAAAGGTTGGAAGGATCTCACCGGCATGATCAACATAGGTTGGATGGTGAAGATAAACTTGACTTGTAGAGGTTAAGTGCTTAGATCCAACATGACCTGCATAGGTTGGATATGTTCCCCCAGCATGAACCGCAGAGGCTAGGTGGTGAGGTTCAACTTGACTTGCAGAGGCTGAATGGGTGCCCCCTTGTGTATGTGTCTTCTTCCTATTCCTCCTTTTACTCCTTTTAGACTGTCAGTTACTAGTATCAGTATTTTCACTGCATGAGGCAGAAGGAGGAGGAGAATCAACTATAGGTGGAGGGAAAGTAGTGTTTTGATGCCCTTGATATAAGGATATTACTTGAGAAGCATTAGAAGCATTCAGGACGGTTGGATTGGAAAAAAACCACACCAGTAGCCCTAGGGTGAATCCAGGTAGATTCAGGGTGGCCATCAAGGGAACACCAACATTCCATGTGAGAGGAATAGTAAAAGGATTTCCCAGCATGGGGATCTCTTGGTTGGTGTTCAAAGGGGTGTTATCCATAGCTTCAAACAAGGAGACAAAGTTTGAGGTCGACAAAAAACCAAAAGTACAAAGCATACACCTAAAGGAAAACTAAGTACAGAAAAACCACACAACACTCACTAAAAAATTCCTAAATCCAAACAAACAAACAGGTATAAGATATGCTTTCCAGTAGAAAGATGAGAGATAGATACTTGGCGTCCCTATAGATGTTCTTAGGCACAAGTGGAGGAATCACCCACTACCCTCCCACACCTTCTACCGGGGTTACCTTCCAAGCCCGTCCAAGGTCAACCAGAAGTAGCCTTCTGGTGTACCTATGTATGAACCCTAGATGTCAAAGAGAATAAAGGCTAGCTTAACTATATTGACAGTCTAGGGGGATAGTCACAATCCTGGTTTGTACGCATGGGTAGGGTAGTAAAGCCCAAAACCATGTCTAAGACAGAATCCCCAAATGTGCAAAAACATTGGTCTACGCTTTGACAAGGAATCAGAGGGTTATCTCCTCAATCCAAGCCTCCATGCAGCCTCGTTCTTAACTCTCGTTTGAGAGGAGCTTCCTAGATACAATCAACATAGAAGAGGATTTACCTAGTGATTGGCCAACTACGCCTGAAATTTAATACTTGTGGAGAGTTAAAACTCCCTATTCCACAAGTCTAGCCTAAGCTAGTTGGTGTATGACCCTATAAAATAAAACTTACTAATAATTTTTAAATTATATCGTTTATTTTAAGGGATATTTTTAGTTAGAGGGTAAATGGCGTGAAACTTATGTGGTGTTTTTCCTCAAAGTTGAAACAAAATGACTAAGCAAAGAGAAATGAAATGCAAAAAGAAAAAACTATTCTCTTTCTTTTTCCAAATAGAAACTTGAAAGCCACAAAAGAACAAATTCTTTCTATTTTTTTTTCAAAAATAATGATATGCAGTGTATTAAAGACAAAACCCTAATCTACATGCATATTAAAACACTATATGTTCTTTTTATTTTTCTTTTATAAATGCAAAAGAAAAACTACCTACAAACAAAAGTATGCAGATAATAAGAACAAAACAAAAGGAAATCTGCTATACAACCACCAAACAAACTCTAGAATGAATTAAAGTCAGTATAAACCCTACTTGGAAGGAAAGCTTCCATAAGAGACAAGTCAACTATTTTGGCATGGTGAAGTTAGCCAACAAAATAAGAAGGAAACAAACACCAACAAGCTTCTGAACTCAAATAAGATCACTGACAGAGGATGACTAAAAACATAATCCAAGAATCATACCAAGCAAAGGGGGTGGGGGGGATGAGAAAAGAAAAAACCCTAATGCTATAAAAAGACTTACCACATAGATAAAGAACAACCAAAAAGGATGACATTAATTCCCTGGAGTCATGCACCTACTGAGAACCCAAAAAGACCTACCAAATAGCCTTCAAACAACAGAAAAACCCACAAAATGAGGAAAAAACATTGTTTTTGAGGCACACACGGGTTGTACTACTGACAGGTCATGTCTCATATGTGGGTTGACAGTATAGCAAGTTGCATGTACAAGTACACATGGGTTGTACCTATTGGAGACATTCACCATCATACACACTCTTTTGGTCAAATTGGCCTAGTTAAACCACTATACTAAGTATAATTAACATTAATTGACATCAGTGGAGCATTAATTGCCATCATACAGTCACATCCACGCCTACCTACAGTCAAGGAGGCTAACTGGAGCACTCCGGGGGTGATCTAAGTGACATTAATGCACCTAATTGCTAACTGGTGGTTACAATCAGTTCAACCAGTCAGTTAAGGTGCCTCCTGTCATTAAATATATTATTTAATGATTATTTATTATTATTTAATGATCTGGAGTCAACAAGGAGCCTCCACCAACTTATGATGGTCAGTTCAACTTCAGTTAACCTCATCGGGGTTCATTAAAGTCATGGATCACTAGCACTTGATGGTTGGCTTGCTATGACATGTGTTTGATCTCCTTTAGTTGAGATTTAGTCATTTATTGCACTGTGACTTTAGTT
Source organism: Pseudotsuga menziesii (assembly GCA_001517045.1). Taxonomy (NCBI): domain Eukaryota; kingdom Viridiplantae; phylum Streptophyta; class Pinopsida; order Pinales; family Pinaceae; genus Pseudotsuga; species Pseudotsuga menziesii. The sequence continues at coordinate 381,708 of LPNX010180652.1, read as the reverse complement.
AGGGTTTGGTGAGTCAATTAGGGTTTTGGTCAAGTGGTTAACTGAGTGTGAACCAATGGTTGAGATTCAATTAAGCTAGACTCACTCACTGAATTCAAATTGTCTCCTTAGGTATTCAAATTCTTCATGGAGTCAAGCTATTGCTTGACATTGGAATTGTAACCATTCATTGTTTATTAAATATACTGAGAGGAAACCAATTTTGGTTCTGATTAACACCATTTCATGATATTTGTTGATTATTCTTTCAGGAGATTGATTCTTAGTTCCTAGATCATGTGCAAGAATTAATATGGTATCAGAGCATACAACGGGATGAAGATCTATCTCTCAAAAACAAGCTTTTTGACAGATTTCCCCATGAAAAGTGAGCAATAGCTCAAAATTCCAGCACTGCACCAGAATCCAAGGCTTGCCACTCAATATCCCAATTAAAGAACTTGTTGATCAAGCTTGCTTGATTGACTATGATGGGTGTGATGAAATCCTAGAATGTGCAGGCTGTCTGACGTTATTTTTCCCTTTTTGTTTTGATTTTCAAGTTTCTACAGGTGAAGCATTCATTACAGCATATCTAGATGGCCTCCTTAGAACCTCTCTTGACTCCATACAATTTCCACACATGGAAAAATAAAATGTAGCTTCAGTTGCACTCCAAAGGACTCCATAGAGTTGCCATGGACACTGAAGTTGAGCTTGGATCCGCCATAAAAAAATCAAGATTCTTGAACAAGAATTCAACCTTCGGTTTCTTGTGCCTCTCTATTTCCGAAGACCTTGTCTTCCATCTTACGGATCTGAAGACACTGAAATAAATATGGGACAAATTAGAATCTCTATATGAAAAGCATGATGACTTGAGAGTTTTCCAACTCGAAAATGAACTCATGTCTCTCCAACCTTCCAATTTCAAGACTCTGAATGATTTCTTTACAAAGTTCAAGCATACTATTTTCCTCTTGAAGCAATGTAAAGTGGAGAAGGAGGATGATCAGCTCATCCTAGCCATCCTCTCCAAACTCGGGGCTGATTATTCAGTTTTGTTTCTACATTCTGTGCGGGGAAGCTCACAACCCCCGGATGGAAGATGCCTACACTCAATGCCTTCATTGAGTCCCTAACTAATGAACATGAAAAGCTTGTCCAGATGGGGATCATCCGATCTTCCCATGATCAAGCCCTCCATGTCTCGGGGCCCAAAGATATGAAGGGTAAAGGAAAGCAGCAGAAAAATCAAAAAACTAAATTTGATGCTCCCAAGCATAGAGTTGAAAATCAACAGCATGATGAATCTTCTGGCTCAAGGAAGAACAAATTGAAAAGGGCACAATGGGAAAGAAAAAGTCAGGTGTTCTTACTATGGGAAGGGTTTTCACCCTGAACATGCCTGCATGAAGAAAAATCTTGATGAAGCAACCTCTCTCCTTGAGAGGAATCACATCAATCTTCCGGAGAGCTTTCAGAGGAGAGATCACCAAGATTAGGAACCACAGCATGAAAAAGGTCATGCCCTCATGGAAAGCACTTCGAAGTACAAAGCAGTGCTGATTGATAGTGGAGCTTTGAAACACATGATGGCTGAAAAATACTTATTTTCATCCTTGGAGACCAGCAAATCCATCCCCATCCACATGGGAGATGACTCCACCATCATTTCTGAAGGACAAGGTACTATAGATCTAGAAAATGGTTTTTTTTCTAATTTTTTGTATGTACCATCTCTAGCAGCAAATATCCTTGGTGTCTATCAGATGACACATATAGGAATGCCTAAGAGAGTCTCTTTTAGCCCAAATGATGTTGAGATAATAGAAATTGCATCTGGGAAACTAATTGCAAAAGGCCTTGCAAATCATCATGCAAAAGACTATGAGTTCTCTCACTTTGTTGCGGATGTAAATCCCACCGCTCTGCTAACTCATGGAAATGAGGTTAGTAGGTTGTGGCATGAGAGGTTTGGCCATATTAATTTCAAATATTTGCATCAATTATAAAAAAACTCCATGGTTGAAGGCCTCCCGGTCATCAAGGCAACCACGGGAGTCTGCAAGGGCTATGTGATTGGAAAACACCCTAAGCACAAGTTCGATCGGGGGAAGGAAAACCGAGCTACAAGTATATTGGGGCTGATACATTATGATATCAGCAGTTTGATGTCTGTCACATACATGAATGGATCAAGGTACCTCCTTAGTTTTATTGATGATTTTTCAAGGTATACATGGGTTTTCTTTCTCAAAAAGAAATCAGAAGTATGTGAAAAATTTTCTGAATTGAAGGCCTTGATAAAAAATGCCTCTAGGCTTAAGATCAAGATCTTGAGATATGATAATGGAAGGAAGTATGTCAGTAATGAGTTGCTGTACATTTTCTCCCAAATTGGTATTCAGGTACAAAATTCAATTCCCTACACTCCCCAGCAGAACAGAGTAGCGGAAAGGAAGAATCGGTCTCTCAAAGAGATGACCACCTGTATGTTGGAGTCAAATAAGCTTGCTGCAAATTTGTGGGCTGAAGCCATGCATGCTGTAGCATACATTCAAAACAGGTTTTCATCAGTGAAAGAAAAGAATCCTTTCAAAGCATACTTCGGACACAAGCCATATGTGTCGAACCTACGGGTGTCTGGGTCCACTGCATGGGCCCGGATTCCGCTTGATAAAAGAAGGGCTTTGCAATCGCAGAGCATAGAATGTCTGTTTATTGGGTATCCTAATGAATCTAAAGGATTCAAGCTACTGAATATCAAGAACAAATATATCATCATCGAGACAAGTTTCAAGTTCGATGAGCCTCTTCAGGAGGTGGAACTAGTGAAGGAGAAAACTGTTGAATTTCCTTCCTATTCCACTGAATATTTGGATCGTGAAATTGGGGGTGATGAACTTGATTTGGATCCTATGATTTCTAATATTAGTGTGCAGAAATCATCATATATTGAATCAGAACCCGAAGTGCAAAATCATCTTCCTACATGGGCCCAACAGACACTCTCCTCCGCAGGAGACAACATTGGAAATCCGGATGATCCAAGGAGAACCCGATCTGATTTCCAAAGAGCAGGTATTGTGCTCTCTTGTTATGATAATTTGCTATCCAAAAATTGCTATTTTATGATTATTTCAGATCCAAAATCCTACTACCATTCTCAGAATGATCCAAGATGGCAAGTTGCCATGGATGAAGAGATGAATTCTCTTCAGAAAAACACTACTTGGGAGCTAGTTTCTCTTCCTCTGGGAAGGAAATTGGTTCAATGCAAGTGGGTGTTTTGGAAAAATGTTTCTGCTGATGGAATCACATGAAAATATAAGGCAATTCTGGTAGCAAAAGGTTTCTCTTAGGTACAAGGAGTGGACTACCATGAGACCTTTGCACCGATTGCAAAAATGGACTCCATCCGCCTTGTTTTCGCTATTTCCGCATCCAAGCACTGGGAGGTGCATCACATGGATGTTAAGTTAGCCTTTATACATGGAGATATTAATGAGAAGATATACATGAATCATCCTAAGGGCTACATCACTTATCCATCTTTGGTTTGCAAGCTAAAGAAGTCACTATATGGGTTAAAACAGGCCCCAAGAGAGTGGTATTCCAAGATGGATGCCCTCCTTCTCTCGCAAAAATTTCAGAGATGTAGATAAGATCCAAATGTGTATTTATAGCAGAATGATGGTCATATAATTATCATTGTTTTATATTTTGATGAATTACTGATCACAGGTAGCACAATTTCCTCCATTTCAGCCATCAAAACTGCTCTCCACAATGCCTTTGAAATGAGTGATTTGGGGCTTCTAAAACAATTTTTGGGGCTCGAAATCGAGCAAAACTCTGATGGGATTATGGTCACCCATTCCAAATATATTTCATAACTTTTATTCAAGTTTAACATGGCTGAATGTAGGCCTACACCATTCCCTTTCCTTTTAGGGATCATCCTTGAAGAAGGAAAACACACACCTCCCATGGACTGCACTATTTATCGACAGCTGATTGGTAGCTTGTTGTACTTGACACATTCTAGGCCTGATATTTGTTATTCCGTAAATGCTATATCAAGATACATGCAGCAGCCTCATGATATTCATTGGAAGGCAGCCAAGAGGATCGTCCAGTACATTCAAGGAACCAAGACCTACGGCATTCACTATGCTGTAGACTTCGAGCTAGAGCTGGTTGGATACACAGATTCCGATTGGGTAGGTGATTCTATTGATCAGAAGTCAACTTATGGATATGTATTCATGTTTGGTGGTGGCCCTATTTTCTAGTCAAGAAAAAAGCAGGCTTCCATAGCACTATCTTTAGCAGAGGTCGAGTATCGAGGAGCGGTGAATGCTTCCATCCAAGCAGTTTGGTTGCAAGGCATTCTTTCAGAGTTTGATCTTGGTAGTACTTTGTCCACTATCCTCTTTTGTGAAAACCAGAGTGCTATTAAGATATCCATGGATCCAGTTACCAGGCAAAGGACCAAGCATGTAAAGATTCACGTGCACTACATCAGGGAGCTAGTGCATGACAGGACCATCATTCTGCAATACTGCCCGACTGATGAGTAGATTGCAGACATCTTCACCAAGAGATTTTCAGAAAATAAGTTCACTTACCTCCGTTCACTGTTGGGGGTGAGTTCATCAGGGTGATCTAGACTACTTTCAGTGTTCAACTTGAGGGGGGGGGGGTTCCCACTAGGTTTTCCCTCTTTTTCTCACTTAGTTTGTTTTGAGCATTGTTTCAGTTTCAGCATTATACAGGGTGACCTATGGCCTTAGTTTCTGGGGCCCTAGCATTTTATGCATCTATGTTTTCTAACTCTTCCTGAGTATAGCTTAAGGGAGGGTGTTGGAGACATTTACCATCATAGACACTCTTTTGGTCAAATTGGCCTAGTTAAACCACTATCCTAATTATAATTGACATTAATTGACATCAGTGGAGCATTAATTGCCATTATCCAGTCACATCCACGCCTACCTACAGTCAAGGAGGCTAACTTAGCCTTCTCCTACAGTCAAGGAGGCTAACTGGAGCACTTCGGGGGTGATCTGAGTGACATTAATGCACCTAATTGCTAACTAGTGGTTACAATCAATTCAACCAATCAGTTAAGGCACCTCATGTCATTAAATATATTATTTAATGATTATTTATTATTATTTAATGATCTGGAGTCAACAAGGCACCTCCACCAACTTCTGATGGTCAGTTCAGCTTCAGTTAACCTCATCGGGGTTCATTGAAGTCATGGAGCACTAGCACTTGATGGTTGGCTTGCTATGACACGTGTTTGATCTCCTTCAGTTGAGATTGAGTCATTTATTGCACTCCAACTTCAATTAGGTTTTGTAGAGTCAATTAGGGTTTTGGTCAAGTGGTTAACTGAGTGTGAACCAATGGTTGAGAGTCAGTTAAGCTAGACTCACTCACTCAATTTGAATTGTCTCCTTAGGTATTCAAATTATTCATGGATTCAAGCTATTTATTGACATTGGAATTGTAACCATTCATTGTTTATTAAATATACAGAGAGCAAACCGATTCCGGTTCTGATTAACACCATTTCATGAGTATTTGTTGATTATTCTTTCAGGAGATCGATTCTTAGTTCTTAGATCATGTGCAAGAATTAATAGGACCACTGATAAGTCGCATATCATACGTGGGTTGACAGTATAGAAAGTCACGTGTACCAAACCAAACACGCGACTGTTTAGTTTTCAACTCGCGTATGGGTGGAAAAAATCCCAAAAAAGGTCAAAAATTGCCTTAGGAAGGCAGGGGAGGTGTTCTATCATACTGATAAAGTGTTCCTAAGTGGAAAGAAAGACCTGAAACCTATGCAAAACATTGAAAGAAATACAGAGAAACCCCAAACAGACAAGGCTCTCCCTAGTGGAGTCACCAGTTCTGTTGTAAAGGAAAGTGTCCTATGGCTAGGGTTTAAGAGGCCATCAACATACTGAGGTTGAAAGGTGGATGCAAATGGTTCTGCAAGTATAGATAAACAATATTCAGAGATTAGAATGGTTCATACCTTAGCAAACAAAGGTTGATCCAAGCTGCCCTTCAATCCTATTCATGCTCCTCTTGCTCCAAGAGACCTGCAAAATGAATTATACCTTCCTCAAACCATTATGACCACATATAAAGCAATCATAATCAAATAAACATGAAATAATGATCTAACTAACAACGCCATATGTTCATAAACAAAGATTCAATCACACATTGAACAATGATTTGGGAAGAAGAAGGACATCACATCTTTATTAATCTTGAAAGTACAAATATACCTTCTCTTCAAGTTTGGCACCTCACAAAACCTTGATCTGGTTCTGCTGCTTCTCTTCTCCAAGGAACTCAGCCTCCAAGCTCTACAACACAAGGAGAATGCTTCTAGGGAAAAGGTGTGGGAAAAGAGAGCTCCAAATCCTCCATCATAACAATGCAAAGATTCCATTCCCCTCTCATGGACCTCCCTACCTCTATTTATATGCTTAATGAAGAGTTAGGGTCGAAGACAACGTAGTTACAACTGAAGGAGTCAATTGCATAACTACCCAAACTACCTGAATTTCAAAATACATATTTTTTTGACATTTTTTGGAGGCATACGTGGGTTACAGAAACAACAGTCATGTACACGAGGAGGTATACGCAGGTTACAATGTAGAAAGCCACATATTTAAGGAGTATGTGACTATTATATATAACAACTCATGTACGTACGTGGGTTTCCTTAAGGAAACTCACATACACATCAAAAAACTCACTTTTACGGTATTTTTGGGCATTTTCATACTTTGTTGTATTCTAGAAAGTTTTAACTAACATAGATACCTTTATAATAGTGCAAAGATGAGGTCAAATGAAGTTACAAAAATCAAAATATGGGTCCTCCAAGTTAGGTGTTTTTTCAGTGACTTTCAATGAATTTCATGAAGTGTTGTCATGGAAGTGTCAACATACGGCGGAATCATGGGAAAATAGTCATAGGAAGAGATGTGTCATTTTGAGCTATAAAATCCACCACCATGGAAAGAAGTCTGTTGGGTAGGGTTTAGCCACCCTACCTCCACCCAGCCTGCGCATAACATTTTCCCAACGTCGTTGGGCCGGATCTCGAACTCTGTGTGGAGGAATCTCCACTCTAGGGTTTAGCCCTAGTACACACTCAAAGAATAATGTGCTATGTATGCTGCCAAAACTGAAGTTTCGTACCCTGCCCATATTGCAGTCACTGAACTATTGCTTCATGTTGCTCAACAACGTAGTGCTCCAGTCATACACTGTGGGTCTCATACACTCCACCGCATAGAACATCAATGGCCGAGAGGCTTGGTGAAGTGAAGCTAGTCCATCTATCCCTCCTAATGCCAATAGTATGGCCTTCAGTCCTAGCACCTGGATAGAGTTTGTCAGGATTTGACTCCCAACCTTTTCCATGTCCGAAAAGAAGTACACCGCAATGTACTCATCAATAATCAATCCACCTCCTGGTCTGCGAGATCGAATATTTACCACCTCTCCTCATCGGGATAAACCAGTGATAAAGTATATATCCTCAATTTCTATGCTGAGCAACATCTCGTCATTTTGAAAAGACTCAGATTTTGGATCCCAGTAATCCACTAGCATCTGGAGGAGTCTTGGTTTGGACCTCAGGCTTCCAAGACACCAAAACTTATACAAACCACATGCACATAATGGCTATTGGACCATTAAATCACCTTGTATGGCCTATTCCACATCACAATGTTTCCTCTCCCTCCATTCTAAAACCATCTTTCACAAAAAACAAGAATTTTGATTAGCTTTTGCCCCTGAAAATCTCATTTGTGGCCTCATACGCAACTATTTGCAAAATAGCTGCATATGTACGCGGGTTTGGGTGCTTTTTCCACGGATGACCAGCCCTATACGCTAAAAAAACCCCGATACCCTTGTGGGACGAAACACACAATTTAGGATGGCCTAGAAAATTAAATGGACCTTGAAAACTTTAAAAGTTTGCATGAAATAGGAAGAGGAGGACATGAGGAGTTACCTGGATCAAATGGTGTTGAATTTCGCAGGACGATGCTCCCAGAATTCGCGTTAGAAGTTTTGAGCTCAAATGGGTAAAAATTTCAAATGAGATGGAATTTTTAAATTTTTTACTATTTATAGAAATTTTTTACCCATTTTCTATAGTTTTAACCATTTCTGACTGTTTTGGACCGTTTTGAACTAATTTGATGATGTAGGAGTTTGTTTTGAGCGCGGTTTGACCGTGGTTTTAACCCATTCATGTCGATTTCAAGTATTATGTCTAAATTGACATATAGGTTAGGTTTTACATCCATTTGCACTTTGCATGACCTTATGACCATTTCATTATAACCTTAGGTACGAACCCATTCTATCTTGTCACGGAACCTTCTTGCTTCTTTTAGAAGTGACATGATGTGAATGGTAGAGCTTGACCATACATGGGTACTCTAGTTAGATCCTATTTTGCATTTGGTGCCAATGCCAATATTTTTCCTTTAGGGTGGGGGAGTCCTTTGTATAGTACCACCATGACTTTGCGCAAGAGCCTCATACTCCTCTTGATATATTTTGCTGGCCTTTTCCCCAAGACTCTCTTATGTCAAGTTGTAATTGCATTATCATGAGTTTTTCTTGCCTTATTGATCCTTATGCCGGCTTCCCTGACTTTGATTATCAGCTGTATAGCCCGATCTTGTCTCATGTCTATCCACATAGAGCCATTTTATATATCTTTTGCAACTTGATTCCCCATTTTTATCGGGAGGGGACTTTCCCCCGAGTGTCGTTATCCTACACATGTTTCCTTGCATTGAGCATAGGTATGTTCCGATGCTTGGAACTAGTTTGTTTTCCCCTTGACACTCATCTCCTCCTAGTTTGTAACTATAAACCACTTTTATTCTTTTTCAGTCTTTTCAAAATATTTAAAAAAGTCCACAAAAAAAANTAGTTTGTTTTCCCCTTGACACTCATCTCCTCCTAGTTTGTAACTATAAACCACTTTTATTCTTTTTCAGTCTTTTCAAAATATTTAAAAAAGTCCACAAAAAAAAAAAACCAAAAAGCCAAGTAGGACAAGATGTTATCTTTGGCAGTAGTCGAGTAGTGTCGCCTTCGAATAGAGCATTGTATATCACATCCGTTGGTTGGGTTAATAGTTTGACTTTAGGAGCTGTACTCATTTCTCTGATTTTATCTCCATCGACTGGTTAAGCTTCTAGTCCCTAGGGAGCCTCTGTCGATTCCTCCTGTGTCCCAGAGATGTCCCAGTTTTGTATATCGAGTCTAGGTTGCCTACATTCAGTCACCATTCACCTTTATGCTCTTGTTCGAGGGAAGTTGAAGCCTGAGTCAGTCATTCCTCATTTTTCTTGACTTTGCATGTCAGTAATTCCTGGTACTAGTACTGGTTCATGCACATAATGATCGATTCCTTCCACATTATACATATTTGCTGACATTAGAGGAAATTTGGGGTCTAAAATGGGCCTTATAAGAAAACGTGCCAAAATAAGTTTTTGTGAGTTGGAATTCAAGAACCAATAGAATTTCAATAAAATAAGTCAACCATAATGGTTGAATTGACATATTTGTCATTAAAAAAAACTACTTTTTTTGTTCGTATTTTCCAACGAGCTCTCCCGATCGAAATTTGAGTAAAAACACAGGGAGATATGTCGAAAATACGAACACAAAAAGTAGTTTTTTTCTTTCTTCCTCCAAAATTAATCACTATTATTTTATTATTTTAACTATTATTTTATTATTTTATCTATTATTTTATCCTTAGGAGGCCCATTTTAGACCCCAAAATTCCTCTAATGGTACCTCATGTTGGATTATTGGGGATGCCTTAATTCCCTCCTTCCAATGGATTTCATCTCATCAACTTCAGATCATTTATTTTGGGATTGGATTCTAGAGTCATTTTGAGTGCCTTGAGACTTGGAGTCATCATTGGCAGGTTCTCTCGCCATTCACAGTTTTGGGAATACATCAACGTCCCCTGATCGATGGATTATTTCAAGTGTTTGACCTCAACACATTTATTCACACTTGTTAGATTGCACTCTAGTAACTTTATTCCCATTTTCATTATCGGTGGGTGATCTCGCGTATGTTAACGGTATACAGCAATGACCAGTAATTAGATGATGGACTACTATGTTCGACCTAGACACCTCTATTTACATAGTATGACATGTACTCGTAGCAGATTGTGTAGAAGACTTTCCATATTGGTAGCATTTTTTATATGATACCTCCTTGATCTTGCCAGTGTTCATGAGATTTCAGCTCTTGTGACTTGATTCCAGTGTATGTCAAATATCTTCAGCCATTATGGATAACTTGATCCATTTTATATATTTAGATTTCATGGAGATCATGATCCTTTGTATATCTTCATCATGGAGATTCTGATCTATCTATATTGTAAGTGTCGATGACCACACATGTCATATTTTGTATTATGCCTATTCATGGCCATTGTACTCTTATGTATCCGAGACTGTTGTATGTACTTGCAGTCATATGCAGATATATTTGTATTGTATTGTTGGATGGCTAGTTCTTCCACCTATTTCTTCATCACTCCACTTATGGGATGAACTTATAATGTATTTTGGCCATCATATCACCCCCTTACCTCACACATTAGGGGGCATCTATTACAGCTGATTTTACCACACATGGTAGATCACACATTTATGGACTTCCCTATCCCTCTGCAGACTCTTTGGACCCCATGGAATATTTTTGTACCTTTTATGTTTCCAAGATCATCCCTAAAAACAATTGTTATTTTCCATACGCGACTTTTTAACCCTTTCTCACGTATATACGTTGATATAACCCTTAAACCTGCGTACATCAGGATGTGTGCAAAAGGACAAATATTTTTGGAGTTTTCCTTGATGTGGATCAGAGTCACTTGTCTCTTGGCCTTCCATATGCCTTGATATCACTTGGATTTGACCTTCCATTACCCCATTGAAGCACTATATAAGGAACCATTTGGATACATTGAAAGGGAGAGGAATTGAAGAGCAAGAAAAATATAGTCCATTGTTGTTGTAGCTTGCTTATACTTGAGTTTGTATCCCTTTGTCCCTTGGAGAACTTGGTGTTCTTCCCAAGATTTCCTTTTCTTGTGAGATTGCTATCAAGAGATGGAGGATTGAGGTGGTGGAGGCCCAGGTAGAGGACCTGGTTTCTCTGGTTCGCAGACATGCCGACAAAGGTTTTCATTATTGTAATCTTTGATTTATATTCATAGAAATATATTTTCCTATACAATTATTTGCATTTAAATGAATATTGAATCCATGGATGCTTCTAATTGCTTATACATTATTGATTATGTATGCTAGAGTAGGTCTAACACCATTATATAGCATGCTTGTCTTGTTTGCTGATTATTGAGAGAGCAAATTGATAACACAAGCGGGATTGGAAAATCTCAATGGGGATCTACATCAACCATTCGGAATAAGGTATGTTTTGAGATCCTTTAGTGTTATATGTTTTATTTCTCTTGCATATTGTGAAGGGATTTATTTCTACAGTTACTCTGTCTATTGTGGTACACCCCAAGCCATAGGATGTTTTCTCCATAACAACATGCAAAAAGAAAAACTACAGATAGTTGTTAACATTTTTGAATACATGAATATCAATAGACAGATGAACAAAGAGATAGCTCATTGTTAATTAAAAAACATTCATTACTCAAATACGATGGTGGAAATTTCACAGAAATAAATAGGAGCACATTCACAACATGAAATAATTCATAAGTTAGAACGATCTCACAGTTCATGGAAACAACCTGAAATAGAAACAATTCACATCCAACCAGCCCATGTCAAACATTTGAAACTCCACAGTGCTTTCTCCAGCCAAAAAATATAACTCTTTATTATAAGATGAATTAGTTCTCCTTACAATAATATTCCACAAAGAAGGTCTGAAAAAAGGTCATCTTCTACCTATAACTTGCCTATATTTATACAAAACCAAAATATTTTGGGCTACCCCTTGTTTCCTTTTGGGCTTCTCCAACCTTTCCTTTCCAAAAAATTGTCCTTTAGCTTGTGAACAAAAAGATAAATATAATATATTACATTTATTCATCAATATTCCAAAACATTCAACTAGGAGTGCCCATATTTTTCATTCATGAACTTTCTCCATGTATTTGCCTCGGCTGCTATATTCTCAAAACCAGAAGGTTTGAGAAATTTGATAGTAATTTCATGCTGAGCAGCCTAGGTCTTTATACCCTTTATCCTGGAAGGAATCAGGTGCAGCTGGTCTTTGAGCAAGTGAATACCCATAGCTGCATGTGCAACTTCAGTCTTTAGTATCTTTTCATTCAACTCCTTGTCTTGTTGGATGGCTCATTCATCTTCGTTGTATCTGTCCTATAAATGTTTCAAAAACATTTCATGTTCTGGTAGCACTTCCAATCTCTTCACAATAGAGGTCTAACACCGATGATAGGTCAAGAGCTCTTGCCTACAAAATTCAGCACAGGAACCTTGTGTTCTCTTCACTTCCTTCTTTAATTCTTCTGCTGCATTGCTAGAAAACTCAATTAGCTCGTATTCTTACTTTATTGTCTCCTGATCTTTGACAAATGTATCTATGGTATATTCTTTATTTGCTTCTACCCAATCCATCCTTCCCCACAGAGACTCAAAAATATCATGAGTTCTATCCAAAAAATATGAGGTTGTACTTACAATTTCTTCTAATCTGATGTCTATTCGTTGGATTTTAAATATTTCTTCCGCTATCTCCAATTGTATTTGATGAATCTTATTTCTAAGCATAAGAGCATGCTTCTTTAAAGGTTCAATATCAATCTTCTACTCCATAGCTAACTTCAGTGAAGCTGCAAGTGAACTCTTTTGTTCCTCCAAGGATGCTATTTGAGTCTCATATAGCTTAGCCTTCCCTTCTGCGGTGGTCTTTTGATCTTCTAGCTATGTCACTTTACTTTCTAATCTGCTCTTTTCTTTATTCAACTCCTCAACTGATAACTGAAAATGATTTTTCTCTGCCTCCAAACTTTGATATTGTAGCTGTAGTTTTCCCAGCTCTGTTGAGGTAGCCTGAGAATTCCTCTCGATATTTTCTGCAGATACTACCAAAGCATCTTTATCTACTTGCAAGGTTTGACATTCTTCCTTTGAAACTTTGACCTCACCAATCATGTCCTCATATTTTCTCTTCAGATTTTGGCTTTCACCCATTTCATTCTTCAAATTTTCTTTCAACTGGGCCACCCTTTTCTGAGACTGCTCGAGTTCAGTCATGACCCTATCCACATTGTCTTCAGTGGATAGGGTTAGAGCTACCCCAGCCCTCACTAGTAATCATGGATCCTTATGTGTACCATGAACTACTATTTTGTCAGTTACCATCCTTCCTGGTTTACCCCCAGTGTCCACCTTCTTTTCAATTCTTTTAACAATTCTGTTTTTCTCTTTGTCATAAAATATAGTGTTAAAATCGGGTACCTCTTCTCCTTCCATAGGCATGAAAGGAATCAAATCACTTCCAGAAGTTGACACTGAACCTTCTCCTACTGTACTGCTAGAAGGAATAACAGCCTCTAATGGGTTACTATTAGACTGAGCCTATTCTTGGTCTGTAGGGTGTTGTCCTTCTAGTGTCTCTGTTCTTGATGCTTTAGCTATCATCTCTTTTGTTGTTTTTCTTTTTGGACACCTTCTAATCTAAAACCTTCACTTTCTGCTTTCTTTTTCTAGATTTCATCTTCTTCTTTTTTTTCTTTTCTCCTTCACCCTTCTTGGCTGCCTCCTCAACAGCTCACTTCTTTTCTTCCTCTTTTGTTCTCAGCCAATTCTCTAGTTCCTGTACAAGTCTGATAGCCTCCTCCTCTCTCTTCTTTGCTTCTTCTTCTTCTTGCCTTTTCCATTTATCTGCAGCTTTTCCTTTACCACCCATAGTAGTTATCTTTTGCATGAACCTTTTTCTTAGGGATGTCATGTTCTTAGCATTGTGGAAAGTATCCTCATATTTGTCCCAAAAATCTATGTATTCAAAATGAACTCCATCGATCTTGCATTAATTAACTACTTTGTCCTCGGAGTCATTTCTATGGAAGCTCATTTAACCGAAGTGAAAGTATTCCAATTCCTGGACAAACTCTACCACAGTATTCACCCTTGAAAATTTGTAACTCCCAATGAAAAATGGTACTGCAGGATATACTGCATTTTTTCTGTTCAAAAAGGAAATTCCCTACTCCATCAATATATAACTATCTAACAGCTTCTTTATGGAGTACATAATCAGTAGCATATCTCGGGAGTAAAGAAGGGGCCCTTGAACCACCATACATTCTTACATATAAACCATCCTCTATTAGATAATAACTTCCATATTCTTGCATGACTTTGAAAGCTTTTGCTGACATGCAATTGCATTCTTCCCAAAAAATCAAAGTGTATAAAGGCATGCTGAAATGTTCACAGATTTCTTTGTAATAGGTGTAGTACTTGTGAGCCTAAAATAACTTGTAAGCAGCATATACTGGATCCCGATCCTTATCCCAATGGCACTTTAGTGTAGGGAAAGAATGAGTGCATAAAATGCAATCGATCAAAATAGAGCTCATGTAGAATTCAGACTTCTTTTGGGACACTCCTCCCAATGTTGCGCTTATACAGGCTGACAAGCTATTTGACACTATGCTTGCCCAATTAAAAATAGTTCCCTGTGTAGCAACATAATAAATAACAGGTATCCAACCAAGCTTAAAATTTTTCTCATTAGCTCTTCTAAAGATTCTGTTCAACATTAAAGCGATGAACCTATATGGAGTACGGATAGTTGATGTCTCATACTCTCCAGAAGGCCTTGTCATGAAATTTTTGCCTGGGATCATCATTTTCTTCACTATCTCTACCAAATCCAGACCTAACTCCTTTAACCAACCTTCAGTTAGATAAGTCTGTGGTGTTGGTAAATGATATGCCATGGACACATAAGCAGGGTTGCATGCGGCATAACCTTGTTTCTCGGTATTTTCTAGGATCATTCTTGTTATATCTGCCTTGGGAAGAATCTAACCTATTACTTCCGAACATGGAAACAGCTCAGGCCTAGTAGCCACTTTCATTAGGGCTGACCTCTCAATATTTGCATATATGTGCATGTCTTCAAAACCAGGATTAGGGACACTTTCGCTTGAAATAATTCTATACACTTCTCCCCACTTGTATTCTGGTTCAACCCCAGTAGTAGCTTTAGTGTCTTCATAAATGAATTCTACCTTGATTATCACTTCTAATTCAGGTTCTTCTTCAGCCACTTGGGATTTCTTCTTTTGTTTCCTTGGCATATTATAGTGCTGGAAATAAACCTGTAATAGTCATGCAACATGGTTTCAGTATAACTATCTCTAGCAACTGGTATAGTGATAAACAAGAAAACATACAAATATTACCGTCTCTTCGATATTCATGCTGGAAATTTATGTCAATACCACGGTCCTTCTGAATGAGATATTTTAACAAAGAAACCCTACTCAAAATTCTGCTATCCTAAAACCCTAGTCTTCTCTAGCCTCCTAAAACCTATATGGGCACCTCGACCTTGAGGGAAAACTCACCCCGCCGCTTTCTTCAACAAAATCTCCCAAACCACTATCATTTCATGATCCTCCCGTATCCCATGGCCATCTATTTCTAATGAGGACATGACTGCCTAACCCCAAGCTAAAGACGAAGAAAATAGGTTGGTGCAGACAACGAAACGCCTATCTGCATTGTGCCCTAAACCCTCACAAAACTGTTGCAGGTGCACTCATGGCGGACAAACTAAAACTTCCCGACCAAAATGAAATGCTCACAGCCAACGGGATAAACCCTCAATAAAAAGATAAAAAATCACTACAAGAAAGCTACAAAATGCAAAGCAACCTAACCCCACCGCGGAAACCTAAGCTTGTCCACTTGGTGGTTAAACATTAACAAAACAAGAAACCAAAACCGTGAATAGATCCTACCTAGAAATGATGATACATGCAACTTGGACTAGAGCACCTTTCGCGAGCGCGGAGGAGGATGAATGGAATCTTGACAGCTGTGTAACCAACAGGACAGATGGCTTATACTATGAAAATGACAAATAACAAACCCAAACAATGTTATATAGACCTCAACTGGAAATAGAGAACACTAGCGACGGGAAAACCCTTTAACCACTATCGGGAGACCAACTCCGAAGAAAAACCGTAGTGTCACCTGATTATCACTCTATTCACCTGTTGATCACTTGGGAGAGAAAAATCAAAAAATGGAGGCACTAGTCTCTTCGGAATCGACGGAGAAAACAAGAATCTTTCGGATCATCTCAAGACCAACCCTCCACAACGTCGGATGGGCAACATAATAACAACTTTGGTTCATTCTGGAAAACCAACCCAACCGCAGGATTGTCCACTTAAACGGTTATCAGAAAAAGATAGACGAAGGGACGTCTGATTCATCAGATATGCTTTGTACTAATATGCCAGAACCTCGGAAAACCAACTCCAAAGAGGGTAGACAAACTCACTCCCGATGATGCACTTTAGATCTCGGAAAGCTCCCAATAAAACCAATCAGAGAGCCAGTGGACTGTTCCTCCACAACATCGTAAGGCTAGTTGACTGAGTATTTGATACAGACATGCAAGAAAACTAAGTTTTTTCGGAAAATTTCTGAGCCTAGAGAAAACCTTGGCAAAAATAAAACATTCCTAGGCCAGTTTGAAACTAAAACAAAACAAGGGGGGACCCTAAAATTTAAAAAAAAATTGGGGAATTGTTGCAGCTGCAACAATTGGCGACTACCTGGTAGACATAGATCTCGTAACAACTTATTCTTTGATAAAAACAGTCTGTTTTTATGGTGCCATTTTACTTGATTTCTTCAAGATATCTGGATTCCTAAATGCAAGATTTATGCACTTTAATCATTGATGATACACCAAGTTTAAGAAGGGGAACCAAGATTTCAAAGTCTAGATAACTCTTATGAGGCCGAGAATATGAATTTTAATTTTACCTCTGCCTTTGGGTGGCTTTCAACTTAGACACCACAGGATCATAACATATGGTAAACAGATATTATTTTTTGTTCCTCAT